>JALKBU010001449.1:0-10986 GCA_023091735.1 Trichomonas tenax
CATTTGAATCAATAATACACATAAAAATATCATATGCTGCATAGTAGCGCATACATTTATGCTGGAAATCGTATATTTTTGGACGATTTGAAATGCAAACAATGATTTGATAGATATATAGACTGTGACACTTACACCACTGGATAGACAACTATCAATAAGTTCATGAAAGTACTTTCAAATCGAAAAATATTGATCAGATAAAAAGTTATGAAGGTCGCGGGACTACACCGCAGAAGGAAAAATACTGCCTTAATTCACACAAATAAGTAACTTCTAATTTCGATTCATTTAGAAATTTTGATATAAAATTGTGCAATATTAGGTAACACCTTCAGCGGTATTCAACAATAAAAATATCAATGAGCGTGCATTATTTTACATGCAAATATGAATATTATGTGATTGGCTTATCCACATTTTATATTTCATTTTGAAGGTCGTCAATTTGACACGTAATCATGATATTTCTGACATCATGATATATAAAGATATATTTGTGTGTCTAGACACATATGTCTAACAGGCGTGAAAATCTATGGAAAATGAGAAGCGTACATTAATAAATATAAACACTAGACATGTCAAGCTAATATAAAAATAAATAAAATTTTTAATAAAATTCATGAATATGAAAATGATTTGAAGTTGCTGAAAGGTGTTATCTAGCTATTGCATGACGTTATCTGACTGCTGGATGGCGTTATTTAGCTATTGCATGTTTTCTAGGTCGCAGAATGCTTGAACCGCACATCTGTTGTTTGCTGTTCCTCAATTCTTCAACATCTTTTCTTATCTTTCCTCATTTTTCCTCTCAATTTCCCAAAAAGGTGGCACAAATTTGAATACCCGCCACGCATTTTTTAGTTGTGGGTACTCAATTTTTGGGAAAAGTGACGCTCGTTTTCAATAACGTAAATGGGGATTTCGTAGTTTTATTGCTTGTAATGTAACTAATCAATGCTATTTTTGCTTTTTAAGTTCAGAATTTGTAATTGATTTATTTGTGTTTGCCATGTGGCCGGAGGCTTTGCCTCCGGCCACGATTTTTTTTGGTTCCCCAATGGGGAAAAAACTTAAATAACGTACAAAAAGTGACCTGTAACCCTGATGGTTGAGTATATTATGGGTTTGTTTTCTCATACAGAGGCTCCTACCTATTGCCAGACAAATATGGCTCTGAAGCGTGGGGTCAAATTCAATGAAGGGAGTAACTGAATGCTTGTTAAACCTTCATTTTTTTGCATTTTTTTCACTTACAAAAAGAAATGAAATTGAAAATCTGATGCAAAACTATTAAAGATATTGATTTTAAATAACGAGTCTATCATATATTTTATTATCATTATGATATTTTTAATGAAAAAGGGCAATTTGAAGCAAAATTAGATTTTAAGATCATTTCGATTTCTTCTTTGCAACAAAATGGTGGATCAACCGATTGGAAGCTTGATCCTGGATCTTGGCAATTATAGGTATGTGTTACAGATCAATTGATTGGAAACTTGATGCTGGATCTTGACTTTATTAAGGCATACTGCGGATCAACAGTTGAAATCTTGATCCTGGACATTGGCTATTATAAGG
This sequence comes from Trichomonas tenax, assembly GCA_023091735.1. Taxonomy (NCBI): domain Eukaryota; phylum Parabasalia; order Trichomonadida; family Trichomonadidae; genus Trichomonas; species Trichomonas tenax. Next base: position 1,588 of record JALKBU010001449.1, read on the forward strand.
GCTTGCTGCAGATCAACTGATTGAAAGCTTGATCCTCGATAGTATTGAATAAAAAGATTAGATCGTTAAATTTTATGTAGTAAATGTCCAGATTATGCTCTTCGAAACGCCAACGGCTTGTTGTATCAGTTGCGAAATCTTTTGAGCCTAGTTATTCGATGAAAAGACAATGAGCAAAGCATTTCATATTTTTTTGAGCCAAAATTTTCGAACCAAGTTTGTAGATTACGCTTTTATTTATCATATAATGGCTTTGGTCTTAAAATAATATCGAAATAACGAGGTTCATAAAATATCATATTTAAATATTAGGATTAGGTGGCCAATTTTTTGCATACATATATACCATCATATGCCTGTATTGGATATGCATTCTGGCAAATCGACGAAGTATGATAGCAAATTGACGATGGTCGGCAAAAGTTCTTAATTCTTTGGTAAAATCCCCTCAATTTTGTTTTAAGGCAAAAAATGAATTACGTTATCTCTTGTGTTGACATCGATTCCAGGAAGTGTTAAAAGGAATTCACAGACATCATAATTACTATGCCATTGAGATGTTGTTAAATTATCTTCATTTGGACAGTTCGCTTCTTCATTGTCGTGTCGAGAGCATACCCGATGGTTGGCCAATCGGTTATGGCTGCTTGGTTGTTCTTAATCTTTAAAGAAGGACAACACAACAAATTACCTTTGATGAAGCTCATCATAATACATTGTATAACACACGCGATTCCACTTCTCATCGCTATATTCCTTGCAGAAGTGAAGCCAGCGCTTCTCGTTGTTGGTGCGCTTGGCGGATGTCTCTTTCAATTCACATTCCCGTCTTGGATGTGGATCAAACACAGTCACAAGCCGTAGGGCCACTGGAGCATTATATTATCTATTATTTTCGCAATTTTTGGAATTGTGACTGGTATTTGTGCAACATATCAAGCAATCGTTGATGCTATTGCAGCATTCTCGAAGAAATAAATATACTGTCTATTTTATATGTACTTTACGCAGATTTTTTCGCTCTTATACAAACAAGACCCAATAAATCGAACCATTTATAGGAAAAACAATTATGTAAAGTAATTAACATTTAAAACACAAAATACATCAGCGACGATCAAAAGATATTATATCCGTTAACCCGAAAAAGCGGTATTTCTTTTTTTTTTTCATTTATTCGTGCTTCCTGACATCTCAGAGAGGTCATGGTCACCATGAATAGAGTCACTCTCAGACAGAGGTTCAGGAAGTGGTAAAATTGGGCTCAATTCGACTTTTTCTTCTTCCACTTGCTTCTGTGCGGAGTGGCGGATGGACGATGTTTTTGTAGCTTTGCCAGGCGTCTCACGTGCTTTAGGCGTGTCGTCGACTTCCTTGCACATATTTTTAAAGTTTGTAAATATCAGAAAAACTGAAATTTTGCGCAGACATTTTATGCTCTTTTTTGAATAGTAGTTTGAAATCAGACAAATTTTTATAATATCATTAGTTTTGGGTGTTTTGGACAATTTTATGTCTATTTAATCTGGTTTTAGTGATCGAAGTCGGAGATCAAAAAAGAATTTTGTCTTCGGAGGCCAAAAAGTCAATTTTGTTGATGCTTCTATAGTGACTGTATCCTATCGATCACGTTTTACCACTCCAAGAGGCATAGTGGCAGTCGATAAAAATAAATAAGTTTACACGTCAAATGTCAAGAATTGACAGTTTGAATTGAAATATATTCGAACCGCAACTATTCAAAAATTTGTCATGTAAATTGTTTTGTAAATATTTTACATGACAAATTAGAGATTTTCATAAAACCAAGTAAAATAACTTTCACACGAGGATTCGCGAAACAAAAGTGGTTAAAAATCACAAGAAATTCCTAAAACAATGTATGTTTCAAAATCGATTTTCAGCCGAGTAAAAGTGACTTTCAGCTCAATAAAAGTCTATTTTTCAGATTACCTAATTACAAAAGATGGAAAAAATTATATGGGTGAATTTGATCGATATGATATCGTAACCGTCAATGAAAAATAATCATTAATTTCACTAAATTTAATGAATGATTTTTAGAACTTTCATGTGTATTATTCTATGTCTTTTGCTACAGTTTCGTTTAATGGCTAACCTAATATCGAACGCAATGCAACATCAATGCTTTTTGAGTATCCATGCAGCGATAAATTCACATGTGAACCATATAAAATTAATAGCCGCCCAAGAAAGTAAATTATACAAGTTTGGGGAGCATCTGGAGGAAATTCATCGATGAATAATGGCTTTCTGCAAGAATCCTCTCAATGGGGAACTGGAGGAAAAGGTAGTTATGCCAAAGGTGAAATTAAACTTTCGTCAAGTGTTGATTTGTTCTTATATATTGCCACAAGTGGATTAATTAAAAAAGCCAATAGTAAAGGAGTGTTTGGTGGTGGTAGGAACACATATAGTTCTTCAACACAATATTTTACATTTGGTGGAGGTGGAAGTGATATCAAGGCCTAAGTGGATGCTGTTTATCATAGAATTATTGTTGCTGGAGGTGGTGGACTTCAATACAAATCTCGTGGAGGAAATGCAGATGGTCTCCCTGTTAAGCCTCAGGCTGGTTCTAGTTGTGATGGGAATTCAAATCCTGGAACACAATCTTCTGGTGGAATACCAGAAGGAAAATGTATCGATGGTAGTAGGAATGGCATATTTGGAAAAAGTGGAAAGTGTTTCAGTACAGTTCAAGGTCCTAATTATGGTGGATCTGGATGTGGTGGATGGTTTGATAGGGCAGGTGGCGCGTATGATGCTCCAGGAGCAGGAGTATCAAGTTATGTTTTTAATGAAACATCCCATCGACCCGAAAATTATAATCCATCATCTCAATTTTATTTTAAAAATTCAAAGATAATACCTGTCAGTTCATCAATGCCATCACCTTTTAGTGCAGATTTTATTGATGACAATATTGGTGATGGAGCTATTAGAATTACTCTTCTTGGATATATTGCAATGGACAAACCAACACAACAAGACTATCTTTCCAAATCCCGGCATATCCATATGCCTCAGTTCATAATGTCACTATTTGTGCAATTGATGAATTCCAATATTTCTCTAATCGTATTCTATTTCAATATTATATTGAAATAAATAGATCACATGATATAGTCTCTACTTCCAATATCTCATTCTTCTATTATATAAGGCTAACTCCAATAATGATTTCTGGGCAAGTACGCGATCTCGATGGAAAATCTAAAACTTGTATTATTTCAGCGGTTGATAACTCTAGAATTACAACTCATTCATGCATTACTCTTTCATGTACATCGTGGGTTGACTTTTCTATTAGTGTTTCAATTAGAGAATTTATTGATGGAATTCACAATCTTCGAATATATTCAGTTGACGATAGACTTGGTGAATCAAATAAAATTTTGCATTCCTTTGCTATAATCACTGGAGGAAAAGCAGAAGTCATTCCAACATGTATTTATATTGAATTTATAATACATGGATTCATCTTATCTGTCATTTTTATGATATGAAAGAGGCTTTGATTCTCTTTACTTCTTTTAACCTCAGAATATCTCAATGAATGCATTTTTTAATTGATGACTGGCATCGTCATTTTTCGAGAGTTATCTGTACTTGCAATGGTATAAAAGACGTATTTTAATAATTACAAACAATTTTTATTTATTTGTTGGTCTTCGAGTCTTTGATTTCCTTTCTTTCTTCTTTTCTTCGAACATCTGAATGAATTCAACGAATTCGATTTCTTTTGCAATGTCTATTGCTGTTTGGCCTTTGTTATTTCTTAATTCGGTGTTTGCTCCATGTTTCTTTAAAAGAACAGTTGCTGCAACATTCTTTGCTATTGCTGCAAAATGAAGTGCTGAGAATCCAAGTTGTGTGATAGCATCTTTATCAACTCCATGTGTAATTAAATATTCGATCATCTTTGGTTCAGAATTGCACATAACTGCAATATGAAGAAGATTTGTCTGGAATGGATTTGTTACTGATAAGTCGCAATTAAACTTCTTCACAAGCAATCTGATCATATCAACTTTTGACTCTTTGACAAGTCTCTCGAGGATGTTATATGGGAATTTAGCCATAATACCCGGAAGCAATTTTTCATATTTTTTGTCTCCAAAGTGCTTGACATAGTTTGTAAAGCCTCCGTGGACTTCGAGTAATTGCCTTATCTCCAAATCTCTTCTTCTTGCTAAATCCAAAGGTTTCTCGTGATTAACATTTCTATGAGAGAAAGAGCCGCAATCGATCAATAACTTAACCATCGCCATATCACTGTTGATTGCAGCAATATGGAGTGGTGTGTTGAGTTCTTTATCTCTGCAGTCGACAACAGCACCAAACAATAGCAATAACTTGGTGCACTCAACAGATTTGACTTCAGCTGCGAAAATAAGTAATGGTTTTCCATTCTCATCAACAGCATTTGGATCCAAGTTATTTTCAAGCATTGCTCTCAGAAGTTCAACATAATTCCTGCCAATAACAGCGCGAGCGATATCACTGCTGTAAACTTCTGTCTTCATGATGAGTTCTTTCATTAAATCAAGAGATTCTTCCGGAATTGTTAAATCTTCACTGAATCTGTTTGTTACAATGTCAATGAGCTTCTGAGTTTCGATATCAGAGCAATAATCGGCTGGTGTCAATCCATTATTGTCCTTTACAAACATCAATCTTCTGTAACAAACTTCAGCAGCAATTTCAGGATATCCATTTTTGATTGCGTAATGCAAAGGCAGTCTTCCTAAATCATCTGTTGCACAAATGTTACATCCGCTTTCTTTGAGGAATATTATAATTGCAAGCATCTTTTCTCTATCTGCAAGAGACATTTTCTCTTTCATTGTTGCATAATGCAATAGCGTATAACCACTTTGGCTAATAATATCAACTGATATTCCAAGTTCAATCATTCTCTTAACGCAGTCGATTTGAAGCATTGATATTGCGTGAGCAGTGATATAATATCCTGATGGATAATGAACGATATTTGGAGGAACAAACTCGATGAATTCTTGTGGACTAGAAATGAGATTGATTGATTCAGTTTCATATGCATGAAGAATTGAAGCGAAGAGTCTTCGACTGAAATAAATGGAATTCGCTTCTCTATCAATTTCATTGATTCCTTCAATTGCTGTTAACTTTGCACCTGATCTGATAAGAACTTCAGCCGATTTTGTAGAGCCAGCAATAATAGCAATATGTAATGCACTTAAGCTCTTAATTTGTTCATCAATGTTGACATTCTTTTCGATTAAAAGAACCAATATCTCAATATTATCTTTCAATACAGCATTGAGCAAATAATCGCTTTGGTGATTGTTGAAAACTTCGGCATTATCTTGAATAAAATTAAGAAAGTTCCATGGAGTGATGAAGAGGCCATTGGAGAGTTCAAACAAAATTTTGTCACGAGTTTGTTTGTCGCAATCTATTTCATGAGCAACTTGTAATGGAGTTTTTCCTTCGAAGTTTTCAACTGTCACAGAAGCATCTTTTGAGACAAGTTTGTGAATGATTGGAACTCGTTGACCAAGAATTGCATAGAAAATTGCACTATTTCCACTTTTGTCTGCAACATTAACTGTTTCTTTTGATGCAAGAAGAGAAACAATCTTCCTGTTACAAGCAATCGTTGCTGCAATTAATGGAGTCTGGAACAAATCATTATATTCATTGTGATTAACATCCATCGAAATATATTCAGTAACAAATGCAATATCATTGCTTTCAATAGCTTGGAAGATCTTTGGTCCACCAACAAAAGCAACTCTTCTTGGATTTGGTAATTTGGATCTTTTTCTCTTTCTTAATCCATTGTTTTGATCTTCTGGTTTGATTGATCTCGATCTTCTCTTTGTTTTTGTTGGTGTTTCTGGTTCCAGAGTGACTGATCTTGATTTAACTTTGTTTCTCGGTTTCCTGCGTTTCTTTGTTGAAGTCAACTCATCATCAATTACAACTGATCGTGTTTTAACACCTTTTGGCGTCCTTCTGCCTTTTCTTCTCTTCTTTCTACCTTCTTTTTCTTCTTTTTCTATTGTTGGTATCTCAAAGAATTGGTTAACTTCAGTAGAAATAACTGGTGATTTCTTTGCTTCTTGATTAAAAACATTTGGTTTCTCATCATCTGAAGAGGAGGATGAAGACGATGATGACGAAGAAGAACTCGATTCTTTCTTCACTTCAGGAATATTTGATGAAGCTTTGCTTTGTGCTTCCTCTTGAAGAAGTACATCAATATTCATCTTCTTATCATTATTCTCATCTTGAGGCTTTTCTTCATTATCAGAAGATGATGATGAACTTTCTTTATTGTTTTCTTCAACTTTATCTACGACATCAACGATTGGTTGTTCTTTTTCATTATTTGATGATGAACTCTTTTTGTTCATATCGATCTTAACTTCAATGATTGGAGCAACTTCTGCTTCTTCGTTATCAGAAGATGATGATAAACTCTTTTTGATTGACTCTTTATTATCTTCTGGAGTTTGTTTTTCTTCATTATCAGAAGATGATGAAGTACTTGACTTCTTTATTGAAATATCGATTTCTGGTTTGATTTCATGTTTCTCTTCCTCTTTTTCATTATCAGATGAGCTTGATAATGATTTCTTAGATTTCTGTTCAACTTTGATATCTTCTTTTTCATCATCTGATGAAGAAGATGAGGAGCTCTGTGTTAACATTTCAACAACCTTCTGAGCAATGTCTTGTTCTGGTTTCTCATCATCAGAAGAAGATTCAGATAAAGAACTTTCTTTTGAAAGCGCTTTTTGTGGATCATTTTCTGATGAATTTTCTTTTACAGGAAGATTTTCTTTGATTTCTTCTTTTTCAATATTTTCGTCATCTGAAGATGATGAAGAAGATTTCTTTGTTTCAACTTTAATTTCTTCTTTTAGTTCTGCTTCACTTCCATATGAATAACTTACTTTATCCTTTGGTCCCTCTTTGTTTATATCTTCATTGTCTGATAATGAAGAAGAAGATTTCTTCTTTTGTTCTGTTGATTGATCTTTCTTCTCTTCTTCATCAGCATAATATTCGAACTTTGAATTATCGGGATTTTCATTATTGTCTTCGTTTTCTGAATAAAAATACGACTTTTCTTTCTTGATTTCAATTTTGATTTCACCTTTTGATGAAGATGATGATTTTTCTTTCTTTGATTCTTTTTCATCATCACTTGAATAAACATATTTGGAATTGTCATTTTTCTTTTCTTCATTTTCATCGTCTGATGAAGAAGATGAATGTTTATGAACATCATTTTCATCTGCCAAATAATCAAATTTCGAGTTGTCTGGTTTTTCATTTTCTTTATTTTTTTCATCGCTAGAATAAACATATTTGGAATTATCAGCTTTGTTATCTTTGTGTTCATCACCATCAGAGGAATATGAGTATGATTTTTCTTTCTTTTCTTCGTCATCTACAGAATATTCAAACTTTGAATTATCAGCTTTTTCTTCTGTATTGTTTTCATCATCCGAAGAAGAACTTGACTTCTTTTCACCTTCAGGGTTGTCTTTCTTGTCTTGATCATCAGCTGAATATTCAAATTTGGAATTATCTGGTCTTTCTTCTTTATTTTCATCGTCCGATGAAGAAGACGAAGAATCTTTCTTTTTATTATGCTTACGACGAGATTTTGATTCAGCAATATCATTTTCACTCTTCTTTTCACTTTTTTTATGGTAATTGAATAGTATAGACTCAATTATCGCATTCTTTTTGATTTTCGCATATTGAATTGGTGTTTGATTTGCTTTGTCGTTGAGTATCTTAGGTTTATATTTTATTATGATTTTCACAAATTCAGTCTGATCGTTGATAACTGCAACGTGAAGGGGAGTTTGTCCATTATCATTTTGTAAATCGACAGAAATTTCGTTCGAAAGCTTCGTCAGCATCGTTATGTTGCCGGAAACAGCAATAATATGAAGTAAACTGTTTCCTTTCTTGTCAGTTTTGCCAAAGTCAAAGTTAATTTCGCACAAAAAATCGTAAAAAGGTGGACGAGCCGTCGCAACTGTTGCAAAGATGGCTTCATCCCTCTTTTCATCGCTCATTGAAAGGATTTCACCGTAAGAATCCGCCATTTCTTAATAACGGCGCCGTGTATTAAATTTTTGCCACGTAAAGTCCAACACGAACCTTTTCCACAAAAGTGACAGGGTCGATTCCTCAATTTTCACTTTTTTCCCTTCAAAAGCAATGTAAACATTGGAAAAAATCTGACGTTTCGTGTAATTGATGTTCAACAGTCATTAATCAATAAAGCGGATAAAGTAATAACTGATACGTTGACGTCAAATTTAGCGAATGTCATGAATGCACTGAATGATAAAGCAGATAAAGAACAATTAGATCACAACACTCATGAATTATCGTCAAGAATTGAACAAACCGAACAAGGAATTATCGATGTTAAGAATAAATTAAATGATAAAGCATCGACGTTAGATTTGACAGAAGCATTAAATAAAATTGAAACAAAGGCAGATAAAACAGAAATTCAAAAAGTTAAAAATGATGCGCAAACAATTAATAACACATTACAAACTAAAGCTGACAAAACAGAAGTTCCAAAAGTTAAAAATGATGTGCAAACAATTAATAACACATTACAAACTAAAGCTGACAAAGTTAGTAATTAAATGTTCGTAGAATCCACGACTGCGCCGTGGCTTCTCCGAACATTTTTTTATATATATTTATGGCAAAATTAGTTTTACAAGTTAGGTCCCCCATATAGAAAATAAATTTTTGAATTTCTTACAAATTAACGTTAATTTTATTTTGGAATTCCTGATTTTATAAAATCTATTCAGTTTTTGAAAAAATAATCCACGAGTTCTGCGAACATCTTTTTATATAATTACCGAACTCACAAATTACAAAACGAATAATTTATTAATACTAATATTTACGGCAAAATTAGTTTTACAAGTTAGGTGCCCAATATAGAAAATAAATTTTTGAATTACTTACAAAATTAACGTTAAAATTAATTTTGAAACTTATGACTTTATAAACTGTATTCAGTTTTGAAAATAATTTATGACTAACTAACTAACTAAGAAAAGAAAGCGAAAGGAAATGAGGGTAAGGAAATTTTGAAAAATAATTTTAGTGGTTATGAGAGAAAATCTATTCAGTTTTAAAAATAATTTATGACTAACTAACTAACTAAGAAAAGAAAGCGAAAGGAATTTATGAAGTCAGAATTTTGAAAAAATAATTTTAGTGGTTATGAGAGAAATTTATTTGGATTTAAAAAACCCTATACCACGTGTAAACAGTAATGTATGGAGGCATGTAATCAGTACCTGAACCGGTGTCGGCAGTGTTTCCGTAAAC
>JALKBU010001450.1:0-10982 GCA_023091735.1 Trichomonas tenax
ACTTACACCACTGGATAGACAACTATCAATATGTACATGAAAGTACTTTCAAATCGAAAAAATATTGATCAGATAAAAAGTTATGAAGGTCGCGGGACTACACCGCAGAAGGAAAAATTTTCCCATTGCATTTTTGCGCATAAAACTAGCAAAATGTTTATCTATTTATATTTCTCGTGTTCTAATTATGTCAAGTAAGATTTATTTTCATTTCAAAAATATATCTTAAGTTACACAATTATTACATGATATTTTATATAGAGACAATCATCTTGTTGAAGTCATTATATGTGTATGCTCACTTTCAAGCATTATGCATAGTAGTTATCTTTCGATATATGCCACTTTCATATATCATAGGACTTTTTTATGTCCATGAAAATAACCTTAAATCATTCTTTTTTCTTTCCCCTATAGGGAGCAAAACATGGTTATTTTTGGTTTACAAGAATTCAATCGGTGGAGTCGAGTTATTGATCAGTGGGGTTTTTGACGCCCTTAAAGCTTCCGCAGACCCCAATATGTATTGCAAGTATGATAGTGCACGGGATGCGCTACATATCAGTGGCACCAGAATCGGTCCTTGTTGCTGATGACTTGGGCAATGATGAGATAATCTGTTAAAAATTTTGGCCAAAGAGTTGGGTGTACTCAATTATCACAACGAAATGTTTTAATACATGTTGTCTAGTATCTAGATACAAAACAATTAGCATTCGTATGCAAGTATTTGAGAAGTTATAAGTAAAATTGCATTTTGTCAGAGTCCGCAATCAAATATAACTATGATACGAGACGAGGTTCTGCCGACTCTCGAGTGAGTGATTGCCTCGCCTTGGTATTTTAACAAGGCTTGACACGCTGAAGAATCGGCAGAAACCGGATGTTCAAGAGAAAACTTCGACATTTAAGTTTTCTTCAGAATTTGCTCTTTTCTGGAGTCTCTGATGCCACGTGCAGCTTTAGAATGAGGTACATCTGCACGCAGCACCAGAGATTACAGAGAAGAGCAAACACTTTGTTAATCGAAGTTATCTCTGAGATCTAATAACGATACCTATTGGTTCATCATTTCAACTTCCTATCATTATTTAGAATAGGGCAAGTATAATATAATGAAATAATTTCCATCATTTTTCTAATTTCCGCTCATTTTTATTTCTTAATGATTGGTATTTAAGCTGAGTGTTGTATATCCCGCCACAATTTCATTTGTTGCCGAATCAAAATTTCCTAAATTTACGAAATTGAAATAATTTAATGTTTTCATTCTATGCAATCCAATAACGCGAATTCTTACAAAGCTTACGTGCATATCATCAATGCCAAGTCATGACAATATCTTCTTACATTACCTTCTCCGCTCTGATAAAATGTCACTTTTCATTATATATAATGAAGCAGACAACTCTTCATTGTCATCTATTTCTTCCAAATTAACATCTCCCTCCATTCACCAATTACATTCAGAAGCCTCAGTCAATCATTCTTTTAAATTTCATCAATACAATCAATGCGATTTTTATATCAGAAATAATTATCTGCTTTTATGCATTTTTAGTATCTAGTCGATATATCATCACTGCTGCTATACTAATATTACCTATTAATTGCATATTTGTTCTTTATTTCCTTCGGCAAATTTTCTTAATCTAGAATTCAGTCTGGCTATTCATATCCACAATTGCACTGCAACTATATCCTTTCATTTACACATTCATTCTCCGGATTTATACTTGTTATTGTTTTTCAGTGTATAAGTCATGATATAGTTATTTAGATATACAAATTGGATCTAATTATGACATGCCTTTCACGTGTTATTTGTAAATTATCTATACACATTGTAATAATTAATTTGCATAAGAATAATTTCCATAGATCTGATTTCATTGCCTACAATAGTTACATTTCTAATATTTATATCAAGCCTATGCTATGCGATAATAATACATCGCTCAAATTTTTAATTTTATCACAATTATCAGAATTGCTAAAATTTAACAAATATAACATAAAATAGAATGTGTAGATGCTTCTTAATATTATATTAGTATTTGGTTAAATCAAGTATATTTTTCATAGATAAATCTTAAATTTTCTTCTTTTTACAAAATTAAGAGTAATATTTTCGTACATGTGAACACCACATTGCCAATAGCTATTTTATAACAAGTAAGAAAGTTTTTAAGCTAAATTCTTATTTTTATAAAAATTTCAATCTTCTTATTTTGCACGGTGTTAAGCATGTATTCATATGCAGAAACATGTGCATATTGACACCTCATTGTTTGCTTTCAATTATTTAAGTTTTATTTCGACTTACCTAACAAAATTTGTTTTTTAGTTCATGGGTAGGTGGGTCATGAAAATTTTCCAATGTTAGGGAAGGTAGGATAATGGGTGTCCTGAGGTGCGTGTCTCGAGGCAGGAATAAGATAGAAACATGCTTTTAGCATACATATATAACCCTTATGCGTCACTATAACATATAGTAATATAAAGATTTAAAACAAAACTTCTAATTAAATTTTTGCGTTAAAAAAAGTTACCCAAATCTACAAAACCGGCCTTATCAGATGAACAGAGGGTTCTACACATCACAAAATTGATGCCAAAATACTATGCTTATTTCATATATTGTGGGTGAACTGAGTAACACCAGATGGTATAGGAATTGTTATCATGAAAAAGCATCATGAAATTTTAAAAATGCAGTACCAAACTTTCCACATGATTGTTTGATAAATCCCACTCTTGAACCTACGGCTGTGATTCGTTGCTAAAGTAGATGCTAAGATATACGGATGGGTATAAGAAATGTCTAAAATTCGTCGAAATGTAGTAAAGATGATATTTTTGACATGTAAAGTTAGTCGGCAAATTGTATCAAAAGTCGAAAAATGTTAAATGTTTATTAGCAAAAAGTGAAATACATTATGAGTTTTTATCAAATTACCAACAAAATTTGTTGAAAAAAAATCAAAAAAAAAAATAGATGATATCAAACAGGCCTCGCAATCGCCTTTTCCCGATCGATATGGTTATCGTTAGGAACGCAATTAGCGAAGGCGCTCTCGCGATCAAGAAGAAGCAGTTAGGTCTCACGTACCAAATCGACGAGAAACTACAGAATACTCATCCATCTCGATGGAGATTGACGCCATTCGGAAGAATGCAGGCTGGAGAGACTGGAAACTGGATCAACGAGCACTTCCCGCATCAATTCGATGCATATATCACAGGAGAATTTGTTCGTTCGATTGAAACCGCCGCAACAATGAAGTTAAAGGGCGCTTTGTGGAAGCCATCGCTTTACTTGAGACCGAGAGAGTTCGGAAACTACTCTATTTTGTCTCGTGGCGTTGATCAAAAAGAAGTTTTAGCGCAGCGTAACGTTAAAGAGAAAATTAGGGACTCCTTCTACTGGACACCGCCGAATGGTGAATCAATCGCTCAATTGACACTTAGAACCGAACGCGTTATTCACTGGATAAGAAACAGAGTGCCACAGGAGGGATCCGTTGTTATAGTTACAAACAAGGATATCATGGAAGCACTTAGGATTCGTATTGAGAAAATTTCTCAGTCAGATTATGATACAAGAATCAATCACTGCCCAAAGGACGAAACACTTCACTACTGTTCGATTCTTCACTATTCTAGGAGAAACCCGAAGACCGGTGAAATTGTTCCTAGTTACAGTTGGATGAGAATTTGCACACCTTGGCTTGGAAAGAATTACTCGAAAGAAGACTTCAAGGAAATCCACGAACGTTCGTATAAGAATGAAGAATTGCTTGCTGAAGTTTCTAATGTTCCATCTTTGTTTTAATTGAACTAAATATTTTGTTTGCATTAATCCACTCTGTATATTCCCCTTTAAGAATCACCACCTTCATACTGAGTTTCATTAAAATCGCAGAAAATATTTCGAAAAAACATTCATCAGCGATAATATTGAACTTTTCTTTTATATTTATATTTCAATTCGCATCTCTTGAACAAATATAGTATTATTTTGGGGATTAGTCAAAAATTAAAAACAAAATTTGATCGGAAATGATTTTAATGAGCAAAAGGATTCAGTATTTCAAATAGAATAGAATTACAAAATTAAATTTTAGCTTTTATTTGAAAATTAATGAGCAAAATAACAAAATTGTACAAAAAAGAAACTATTTTTTGTTTTTTCAATAAAAATATATTTCAATAAAATGAAGTTCAAGATAAAAACATTGACTAATGAAGAATTGGATATAGAAATGGACGAAAACCAGACGATTTCCGACCTTCTTCAAGAGGCATGCAAAAGAATGGGGAAATCTTTTGAAAATTCGATGTTGATATATCAAACTCGCAAATTAACCACAAAAGAACAAAAATTATCAGACATTAACTATCAGCAGGGAAAGTTTATTATATTATATTCCATGCAATCGAAATCTCCTCAAAAATCAAATCCAACAATTTCTACAGAAGAGCCAAAAAAGGCCGAAACACCGGTAGAAGAGCCTAAAAAGGAGCAAATAAGCGAGGAAGAGCAGAAAAGACGTGCAGAAATTGAACGCCAAGAAAATTTTAATCGCGCACTCGAAAATATTACGGCAATGGGGTTCTCAGCTGACCATGCACAGGAAGCACTACGTCTGGCGGAGGGCAATCAAAATGCAGCTTTAAATTTAATTCTAAATCGACGATTGAATCATCAAAATTACAGCGAAAGACGAATTGAAGAACAAAGAGTGAGAAGAGAGCGAAGAAGGAACGCGAAGAAGATCAGAATCTCACCTTCAACACCACACACACAGATTAACAGAATCGATTCTCTTCCAGGCTTTAAGATCGCGGCCGATAGGAAGTTCAAAGGACCAGTTATCGATCTATTTTCTGATTTCATTCGCAACAATGAACAGACAATGGAAAGATTGAATCGAATTATTCAGGAGCAATCTCTTGAACTGATGGACGCGATACAGCAGAATCCAACGCCCATGGTGACGATGCTCGGGCTCGCAGTGCAGTCCAATGAAATCAGCGGTATACAGACAGCGCCATTCACAGAAGTTTTCACGGAACCTTTAATAACAGCTTTGGATCTCACTCCAGACGAGATTCCTATCATTAGGAGACTGATAAGCACTGGAGCGCCTCTTCCTATAGCTGTTCGCGCGTTTAGAGCAACACATAATGAATCATTAGCAATGAGTTTGCTTCGAACTCGATATTCATGATTATTTTTATTTTAATTGTGTTTTTGTTTTATTAAATGATAGATTTTATTAATAACATGAAAACAAAAATAAATAACAAGTTATTTCTTAGCGAGTGGAGGCAGCTTCTGGCCTTTCTGCATTGGCGTGACGACTGATGGAGGCCTTGAGTTTCCTGATGCCTGCATGAGTCTGTTGATTTTGTTGCTGGAGTCAGCCATCTCCTTTCTGAGAACCATCCAGTCGTTGTGGTCTCTGTCGAGTGCATCCTTTGGTATCTTTGCTGTGTCGAGCGCTTCATCAACTTCATCGATTCTCTTGTTTATCCTATCGAGAGATTTGTGCATCGCGTTTTGGATCTTCTGGACATCTTTTTCATGTGTGAGACGCAACTCTTTGTCCTTTGCTGCTAAAGCAGCCTTTAAGCTATCAAGTTCTTTCTGTGACTGCTGTAGCTCAGCTTTGAGTTCTTCTTCTATAGCAGCAACTTTCTCTTTCTTTCCTTTGCTTGATTTTGCTGTATTTATATCTTCTCTCAGCTTCATAACAATTGTCTGCTGCTCAGCAATTGTCTTGTTGTACTGTGCAACTTTCTCTTCCCATTTATCATCATCCTGTTCAGCTGCTTCTTCCACTCTTCTCTCCGCATCAGCAATCTTCTTCAGCAAATCCTGTTTCTCGATCTCAAGAAGTTCTATTTCATCCTCAATCGGCGATGATTGGAGCTTCAATCTCTCCAACTCGATCAAGCAGTTCTTATTGTATGACTCAATCGCGTTCATTGAGAACTTCTCCTGTCTGTGCCATGCGTCGTAGAACCTCTTCGCTCTGTGGAGAAGCTCCGCAGCGATTTCATCATCTTCAGAAAGCTTCTCTGGATTTATAGAAATATTGATGTGAGTGTCGAGTTTTATGACTTTCGATGTCTGACGTTTGAATCTCGGTGGCTTATTTTGCGGTGGTGTAGGAGGTGGAGTGACTGGTTTTAGGGCTTCTCTTGCCTTCATCTCTTCTTCGAATTTATCTCTCGCTCTTGTGAGAGCGGTGATTTCTGCTTCGAGTTTCTTTCTTGTTGCATCTGATTCTCTTAATATTTGGTTGAGTTTGTTCTCTAAATTGTGTCTGAGTTTCTTGGCTTTATGTTTCTCTTGCTCTATATCTAAATCCGCCTGCTGCGTGAGTTGTTCCAATGTTTTGATGTGAACTTTGGAAATCATTTTCATTTCATTCGATTTTTCAGCGAGAACCATCTCACCGCGCTTAACGATAGTATCTACTTTATCCTTATATCTTCTATCTGTATCTTCAAGTTGTGTTCTCGTTGTTTCAATATTATTTCTTAGAATCTCAATTGTGCTTTCTGATCGAATGCGCTCTAACTCTGTTTGATGGGAAATCTCTTTCATCGCTAATTGATGAGCATCTTCCAATTTTCTGATTTTCTTTTCGAATTTGAGCTGAATCTTTTCTTTTTCGTCTTTTATCTTTTGGTTACGGATTTCATCGATGTGTTCTATCTGATACTGAAGATTTTCAGCCTCTTTTGCAAATGTAACAATGTTATCAGATTTTTGTTGAATTAAAGAGTTAAATTGTTCCTGAAGCGACTCCATTGTCGCTTTGTTCTGTGCTATCATCGATTCTATCTGTTGTTTGAATTTATCATTCATCGTTACAGTAACGTGATCATTTGTTTCTGCTAACATCTCTTTTTGCTTCTTTAGAAGCTGCAAACGGACCTTTGAGGCATCGATGGATGTAGAGAGAGTGTTTTGCTGCAATTCGAATTCACTTTTTAATTTCGTTAAATTTGTTTCAAGTTCTTTTGCATGTTTAATGTGAGCTTCTGTTTCAGATTTTAGACGCTGATTGAACATATCTCTCGCGTTCTGTAGTTCTGTTGCGACTTTTTCTTCTTCTTCCTGATTTAATAATTTTGAATTTGCTAAATTCGTTTTATATTGTTCCGCAAGTATATCTATTTTCTCGCTAAACATCGTCTGAGCATTGGCGATAGACGAATCAAACAATCTCGTCTTTCTATCAAGATCTGTATATAACTTTTCTATTTCTAGCCGGAATTTATTCATTTTCGGATTTGGAGATTGGATTATCTTCGTCTCAGAAGTCAATCCCAGTGATACAGTTTGCAATATCTGCGCAGCATCCGAAAATATATCTGATATATGCGCATTTATTGCGTTCTCGTTGTACATCTGTATGAACTGGACGGGCTTCGACAGTCTCTCGGTAACCCGCACGAAGTCTCCGTGAATCTCATTGATTCGGAACGGTGCGGGCTCCAAAATACTCTCCATGATTTTTTAGAGAAAATCGTTTTTTGTCTATCGTCCAAATTTTGATATTTTCTTTATTTTTTTTGATTTGCTATACCTATGTTCTCGGTGAATTTTCATTTTAAGATAAATTTTTAATCCGACAATTTGAGCACTATAAAACTAGACCTCGTGACAATTATAGATCTTTTCCATTCTCTCTATCTTATCGTTCCTCCATTGCCTTGAAGTTCAACAATGATATTTCAAAATATTCGATAATATAACTTTTCTTCATACACTTATATATTGAAAATATTCATAATTATGTCTATATAATATAACCATAAAAGTTCAATCTTCAAATTTGCATTCATTCAAATTTCAAAAAATATTCAAACAATGGATAAGCAATTTCTATAAAAATCATTAATTATTTCTTTTGTATAAATGATTTTATATGCACAAAGTCTCATCATGAATTTTTATACATAAAGTTATAGAAACAGGATTTATTTACAAGACAAAAATATGAGATTACTTTTCATGAATTGGTTGAAGTAATATCGCTCTATTAAAATTGTATTTGATTCAAAAAATTTATTTTGATTGAACATCAACGGACGGGGGACGATCTCTCTTGATCGACTCTCTCGAATATTTAACAGGAATAGTGTTGTATGTTGGTTGATTTGCTGAAAGTTGAAGGAGTTTGTGATCACGAGCCAAAAACTCAATAAATGATGAAGAAACACCCCACATTATAAACAGCCTCTTTCCAGAAGAAACTTCGATTGATGATGGAAATTCTGGAATTAAGCGGAAAGAGCACTCAGTAATATCCCAGACTTCGCAATTTTCTTCACTCTGTTTGATTAAGTAATGATTTGGCTTCTTTGATGAATAATAAATCGTGCAATCTGTTATAATGTTTTTAATTCCGTCGAATGTGAGTGAATCTTGAATCCTGAACCAAGAGTAGTCTATGTCAGCGTCAGGGTGGCCCTTAAAACCGAACCAGCTCCAAAATTCACCGAAAATACTTTTTGTTTGTGTTTCCATTATTTGTCACTTTTTAGTATATGGCACTTTTCAAAACCTCGTCACTTTTAATAAAGGTGACAAAATAAATGAAATTTAAAGAAGTAATTCTTTCTCCATTTAATCATCTTCGCTGTCCAAATCTCAACACCCCACTTTCGACAATTCCCGTTCCTCCAGTTTTCATATGCATGGCTCTCATCTGCATCTCTTTCTTCGTGATTGTCGGAGGTTTCATTTATTGCATTATTCGTAATGTCGAGTTCATGCCATACACACGCCTTCAGAACGGTGCTGTCGTTCCCGTTCTTATTGCACAAGGTTTCACACAGACGGGCGCTGAATCGTTTATTGTCGGCGCTTTATTCACTGTTGGAGGTGTCGCCTTCACAGCCGGTTTCATCTTCCTTAATAACCGTAACAGAAGGAAATCTACGCAAAATGATGACGAAATGGATTTCAAGTCCTTTTTGGCTATTTCTTCCATTCTTTGGGTCTTCTTAGGATACATAATTTTTACTTCTAAGATGCACATGAACGTTCTTAGATTTACTTCTCGCTAATTTCGGTTTTACTTTTTATTTTAAATTATTTATATATTTTTGCCTGAAATAAAACTCAACAAACCTTTCAAATATAGATGCACTAATATTCTAAAAGTTTAGCAAATCAGAAACTTTATTTTTTATCAATTTAATAATATCTTTATAGCATATAAGAAATATTGTATACATGAGCTGCGCTGAGTTAAGAAATGACATTGTTTTGTTTACTAGGACATTAAAGGCATATTTTGTGAAGAAATAATGTTTTTTGTTAAGATTCATATACAGTAACTCTAATCTTTATTCATTATGAGTGACGAAAATTATTTTATACAAGGGCCTGCTCTATCTTAACCTTCAAGTTTTCAATCTGTTTCTTGAGTCTAGAGTTATCTTTCTTAACAATTGAACATGCAACAACTGGTCGAGAAACACCGCAAGCACGACCAAGAGCAGCGCGAGACGGGACAAAAATATATTGTACATTCTTATCTTCGCAAAGAAGAGGAAGATGCATGACGATTTCGATAGGATCTGCATCACCGGCGATGAGGACGATTTCAGCGACTGAGCGATTAAGTGTCTTTGTAACTTCGTTTGCGCCCTTGCGGAGCTGTTTGTTTTGAGATGCATCCTTTACTAATTCTAAAATGGCAGCGTTAAGCTCGTTAGATGCGAGTGGATATGCCTTTGGGGAGACGCCTGGAGGTAAATCTGCTGACATTCTAAAATTTAGAGGAATTACCCTTTGGAAAGGGTAATTTTTAAGTGTCTTTCTATTATTTTTGCATTTTGGATATCTATTCTTATATACATTTGATTTGATCTTGAAATTTTAGAAAAATAAGCGGTAGATTTTGTTTTACATCGTTTATGCCATGTAATCAAATTTACATGACAATTTGCATTATTTTCATTTTTTCGCTAAAAGGATCATTATTGAACTAATATAAAGATAGATTATTGTTGGGAACCTGAAGTTGTCACGAAAAGTGACAATATTTGACATGTAAACACGTATATTTAACAAATAAATATTTACGTGGCATGTGATTATAAATGATAAATGGAAGAATGATATCCTATGTTTGTTTAAATTTACTTTGAAAAGAAAAATTAAGTGCTTGATTGGGACTGGTGGCTAAAATGCTAGCAATCCAGTCCACAGTTCTTCCTTTCAGACTCTATTTTCGAAATAATCAGCGATTTACTCTCCAGAATGCTTTTGAAAGGAAGAACTGTGGACCGGATTGCTAGCAACTTGGCTCCCTGTCCCAATCAAGCATTTAATTTTGCTCTTCAGAGGCATTCTGAAGTGGAAATCTTTGATTTCTTAATGATGGCGTATGAAAGGAAGATCTATGAGTTTAGCTACTAACATGCGTGGTACCTGTGCCAATGTAGTCCCCAGTTCTTCCCGTCTGACGCGATTTTGAAATAAAAACTAATACATAATTTGAATGATTATAGGACTTTACATATCAAAAATATTAATATTTTGACACATAAAACTAGAGATTACTACAACTTTACATGTCAGATAATATCACTTTTATGTCACTTTTCATGACAACTTTCGGTACGTGACAGTTATTTCTTGGAAGAATTGATATCAGAAGGGATTGATAAACATGATATTGTAGGGTTGCATGTGATGTTAATGAGAATGATATCATTGGCCGGTGTTGATTAGAGAAAGAAGTGAAAAATGATGAGAAATTGAAGAGATGAAAAAATTAAATTTAGACTTTAGTGTCGTGAAGATTTAAGAGTTTATGCCTCAGCTTCCTCGTCCTCTTCGCCTTCGCCCTGTTCATCGACACCAGCTGACTCGTACATTTCGTACTCCTGGATGAGGTCTGTCATGTTGGAGCGAGCTTCATCGAATTCGACTGTCTCGAGACCCT
>JALKBU010001451.1:0-10973 GCA_023091735.1 Trichomonas tenax
GGCAAATGTCAACCATGAACATCAAAACATCAAACGTTTAACGGTTCATGAAATTAAGGGATTTATGAAAGAAGGAAGAGAAGGTGAAACAATTAAAAATGAAGATGGAACTGAAACTATTATACCATCGGAACCTCCTACATATGTCGTTCCTGAATTCACGGATGGATTGCAGACAAATGGTATAATAATTAAAAACAATGATGGGATAATTGATGTTCAATAGTCATTAAACAATAAAGCGGATAAAGTAATAACTGATACCTTAGCATCAAATTTAGCGGATGTCATGAATGCATTGAATGATAAAGCCGACAAGGAACAATTAGATTATAACACTCATGAATTGCCATCAAGAATTGAACAAACCGAACAAGGAATCATTGACGTTAAGAATAAATTAAATGATAAAGCATCGACGTTAGATTTGACAGAAGCATTAAATAAAATTGATACTAAAGCAGATAAAACAGAAATTCAAAAAGTTAATGATGATGTGCAAACAATTAATAACACATTACAAACTAAAGCTGACAAAACAGAAATTCAAAAAGTTAATGATGATTTGACTTATAACACTCATGAATTATCATCGAGAATTGAACAAGGAATCATTGACGTAAAGAATAAATTAAGTGATAAAGCATCGACGTTAGATTTGACAGAAGCATTAAATAAAATTGATACTAAAGCAGATAAAACAGAAGTTAAAAATGATGTGCAAACAATTAATAACACATTACAAATTAAAGCTGATAAAACAGAAATTCAAAAAGTTAAAAATGATTTGACTTATAATATACATGAATTATCGTCAAGAATTGAACAAGGAATCATTGACGTAAAGAATAAATTAAATGATAAAGCAGATAAAGAACATACACACGAAATAACAGATATTAATGGGTTAAACGAAAAATTAAATGAAATCGACACAGTAATAAACGCAAATGAAATTAAAGTTGATGATGTAATAATTAAGCAGGTATTAGGAACAGATGCGCCTTCAACTAATCCTGAAACTAGTGTTTGGAATTTATTAAAAACATTCAATAGGGAAATAATGAATTTAAAGAAGGATGTATTAAATTCTAAATATGAATTATTAATGACAATTTACCCTGTTGGTTCAATTTACACATCAATGAATAACGTAAATCCTGCTCAAATATTTGGTTTTGGTGAATGGGAGCCAATAGTCGATCGTTTCTTATATTGCGCTAATTCATCAAGAGAAACAGGAGGAAGTAAAAAAATTACAGTAAATAACCTACCTTCACACAATCATTACTTTTCGGGTACAACATCATTGGCAGGAGCTCATACTCATTTAATAAGTAATAGAGGTTATTACGGATGTGGTAACGGAGGAAAAGAAACAATTTCACGATATGATATTACATCAGATAACAGAGAATACAACACGGGTTTAATCATTGATCATGCAGGAAGTCACATTCATTCAGTTTACGGAAACACTGCTGACACTGGTTCAGGTACTGATTACATGCCTCCATACATTACTGTTTACACGTGGTATAGGGTTTATTAAAACTCAATAAATTTTCTCTCATAACCACTAAAATTATTTTTCAAAATTTCCTTACCCCCAAATCCTTTCGCTTTCTTTTCTTAGTTAGTTAGTTTGTCATAAATTATTTTTTTCAAAAACTGAATAAATTTTCTCTCATAACCACTAAAATTATTTTTCAAAATTTCTTACTTCATAAATCCTTTCGCTTTCTTTTCTTAGTTAGTTAGTTTGTCATAAATTTTTTTCAAAAACTGAATAAATTTTATAAAGTCATTAGTTTCAAAATCAATTTTAACGTTAATTTTGTAAGCAATTCAAAAATTTATTTTCTATTTGGGGGACCCTAGTTTGTAAAATTAACTCTGTCGTAAATATATATCATTAATAAATTATTGTTTTTTTATAATTTGTGATTTCAGTAATTACATAAAAAGATGTTAGCAGAAGCCACGGCGTAGTCGTGGATTATGCTAACATCTTTTTACTAACTAAAACATAACGAAAGATTTGGCTTGTATTTTAAGAAATAAATTGGATAAATTTGTATTTATCTTACTGAATCAAATTAGACATAGATACACAACACTTCTCCAAACAGACATTACACACATCAAGCCGATTAATTTGCCGAGAAATTTTATTCCTGATCTACTCACTCTTCCTGCAATTAATTTAGATTTAAGTAAAGTAGAAAGCACCAGATTTCAGATCACACGACTTAACCAGCAATTATCGGCAAATTGCTTGCATCCTGGTTCAATAATAATAGCTGTTCGTACTCTCAGAGAACAAATTGAAGCTGCATATAAGGTCCAATATTTCCTTGCTTTCAAAATCATCAATTTAAATTTAGAACTAGATATTCAATTATCTCTCTTTACTGATTTAATCAAATTTGTATCAATTAATGCTCCTATTGACATTGTGAACAATGCCAAAAATTGGGTAAATGAAATTAATAATAGATACCATATTAACATAAAATTCAAATAACAAAAACCAATACATATTAAAATTCTCATAACATGTATTTTAGAAATAAATTCTCTTTCTTTTATTAAATACTTTCCATAAAATCCGACATGTGGTATTTGACATCTGACATTTTACTTGTCAGAATTTTCTGAAAAGTGGGGTATTCTCTTGTCTAGGGCTATTTGAATTGTTCTAAGGCTATTGTGCCCTCGGTATCATATTTAGATCGCAATGAACTATCATAGCGAAAAATTATGATTCTTTTCAAAAAATTGTGACATAAATATGTAAACTTCTCAATTAATATTTATGATATGCCATATATCAATTATAGAATATTTTTTGAAAATTTTGAGAATTCTGAATCTCAAGTTTTGAAATCTCTTAAATATAGCTTCTCCATGATCTGTATATCATATATTTTAAATATTTTTTATCAATTTTAAAGTTTAATCATCGCAATCTTAGCGAACTGGTATTATGCGAAATTCTCTCTAGGAATGCTATTACTTTGTATGTGGTAACTAAATTTAAGATTTTGGTTGTCGAAAACCTCAAATATTTCAACATCTATAACATTTCATGCTCTAACATTCCTTTCATTGTATTCAACTCAGTCAAAACTTTCAATGTTTAGCTTCCTGTATGTCAATGATAACATATCAAATACTTTCAATTTGATATAATAAAAATGCATTACAATCTTTTGAAAGATCTCTATTTCTCTTCACAGACTATCTATTGCATTAACTCATTTTATACAATTATAAATCAACACAATTTTGTTCAAAAATATCTAGCACAAAAACTCAAAGCCATCAATTCAGATATTGTTCAATGGAATGTGAAGGTGTCTATAACTATATGTTATATATGTGAGTATGAAAAAAGTAGTAATTCAACAAAAATAGCGGCAGTGGGGTGTTTATTAGGCACCCATGGGTTCATCGACCCTAAAGACTTAGATGTCGAAATGGAACCCAAAGAGGTCTGACTGGAGACCTTGGAACTCGTACTCCTGGGTGGAGAACGTTTCGGGGAAATCACCATAGCTACTATCGCAGTCATTGGCGGTGTAAGTAAACTGGAGCTCCGTCGGTGAGAGAGGCTCACTTGGGAGGTTTGAAAGGTCGGTGATCGGACCCAAGATCTCGACCTTCTTAGTTTCGACTGCTGGCTGAGGCGCAGCGATAGACTTGGCCTTGGGTGCAGACGATGCACTTACAGTCACCTCGCCAGCAGGAATGCGACGCTTGAGGGCTGAATTCCAGCGATTCTTTACCGCGTTGTCTGTGCGGCCTGGGAGAAACTCTGCAATCTTCGCCCACTTATTGCCCAGCTCATTCTGGTATTTGATGATTGTCTCATCTTCTTCTGGTGTCCAAGAGGTCTTGACGAGATTCGGATCGAGGCTGTTGTGCCATCTCTCGCGGCACTGCTTTCCGATGCGTCCTGGAATGGTCTCGGCGAGCTTCGTCCATGATGTGGGGCCGTGGACTTTAACCCATTCGATGACCTTCTCGTCCTCTTCGCGCGTCCAGCTGCCGTTGACAATGGATGTAGCTGTGACGTTCTCGATACCAGTGAGTTTTGAGATATCTTGTAAGACAGAATCATCAGAAACCTTCAGGGTCTTGATGCTCAGGCAAATGCTCCGAGAACGGGCACGTGTTGGTGCCAATGGTTCTTGGAACGTATGTGTTGTTTTCGTCGCTTCCATAATTTTAATTTCATTTTTCTTTACATTCTCAATTTCCTTCTCATATTTTTGGCTTTATTTTTATAAAATTATAGATCCACACATTGTTCTTTTTATATTTTTATGTTCAAAATTGATTTTAATATTAACGAGATCGATATTTTGCCTCTGAAAAATTGTCATGTTTTGATAATATTTTGTAAACCATTGAAAAGTTACTTACACGTTTTTGTTTTTATGTTATTTTTGATGCTTGCGATGAAATTAGGTTATGGAATTTAAGTATCGGAATTCTCAGAAAAAAAATATCAACGGAAAAAATTAAAAATCGAAAATTCTTGTTGATATTGGAACTGTTAGCTCTAGTGATTGTTCTTTTTGCGTTATTTTTGATTTTGAAAAGTTATTCAACATTTTGATTTTCGTTAGTGTTGTTGTTGAGGTTATTTAAACAATATTATTACTTTATACACAATAGGATTGACTTATCCAATCAGCAAACTCTGTGATGTCGCTTTCGAGAGTCAGCCAGCCGACAGATGCTCTAACAACTCCATCTCCGCCCTGTGATATTTCGGAGCATGTTCCCGGTGTATTTGCGCAGCCACAGTCTACAGAAAATCCGTTTTCATATGCTTCACTGCAAGAAAACTGACGATTTTCATGAGAGATCTTGAACGCAACAATACTTGAAGAAGGCCTTCCAAGGACAGTAACACACTGTAGGGAGGACAGAGAGGAGTTTAAGAGGTCACCCATACGTGAGACGTACTCGAGGCGTGAGTTGCCAAGTGATTTAACGATGTTCGTTGCATCCTGTGCAGCAACGATCGTCAAAAACGGCAAAGAACCGTCTTCTAACCTTTGGGCGGGCTTAAGACGTAGTTTCTCGAATGGCTGTGTTGTTAAGGCGTAGACTAATGTACCGCCCCCGAAATATGGCTTCTCCATAAATCGAATTAGTTCATTCTTGATGATAATAACGCCAAGCATTGGGAAACCGACAAGACCATCGATACTGAATGCTATAGCATCGAAATGCGTAATAGAAAGATCGATTGTATTTGTTTGTAAATATTGCGTTGCATCAGCAATGACAACAGTATAATTTCCTTGCAATTTGGCAGAGAGTAACTCATCCATTTCATCATTTTCCATAGCACGTCCATCGAATTTATCGACAAGTGGAGATATAACCATATTATTTGAATTCTTCGGGAATTTGCTAAATGTAGCCTGTAATGGTTCGTATGGTTTGAATGATGAAACTTTAGCTTTCTTATTTGCAGCAAAAACGTTCAGACCAATAATGTCTGAATCTGAAGTTGTTGAATATAAGAATGATGATTTGTCATTGAATGGAAATGCTTCTGTGATGAGTTTAAGTGCGTCAATACGCGATTGAGTAAAAATGCATGCGTATTCACTGAGATCGGTATTAAATAAGTCAAGAATGAAGATTCTGAGATCTTCAATGATATCATTAGATAATTCGGAGCTCTTTGACTCTGAGTGTGGATTTCCATAAAGATTAGAATTTAAGTTGTTTGTATGTTGTTGAATCTGAGCGTCAGTGTATAATGCTCTCGCGATGTAATCCAAATGCCTCCTATTTCCAATACTTTTAGTGAACTTCTGGCGAGTTTGGTTCACGAATTGGTCGTAAGTTATATCTTCAGAATAACCAAGCATTTTAATCGACTGTTTTTCGAGTCCTCCGTTCTTCAGCATTATGAACTGGTAAAATCCTGCTGCAGCAATACCAGAAACTAAAACTAATGTGATAAAAACATGAATCAACAAATTCATTTTTACCACTTTTTTTAGTAAAAAGTCTTCAAAATCAATTATTTCTCGAATATTTCTCTATAAATCACTATAATGATAATAATAGTAAATATTTTATTAGATGTTTATTTATAAATGGATTTCTCAATAATAAAAAATTAAGAATTTTATGAAAAATTTTGGAAAAAAGGGATTTTCATGTAACCACTGAAAACAAGTTTTTAGTCAGAAAATAGCAAGGTAATGTGATGTAGATACTAAAAATGCAAAAATACCAAATTATGTAAATTTGCTCGTTGTAAATTTTTTTTATTATAAATTTAAATGACCTCTCCATCCGATGATCACGAAACAGAGCCTTACGATGGATGCGTTCGATCGCAGTACAACGTGATGGCGGACAGTGACGAAGATTCGGATGTTTCAGAGGACATCGTCACAAAATCAGAAGCTAAATCGAAAGAAGATCAAACTTCGATAAAGAAATCATCGTGTTGTCTTTTAATTTAGATGTTGTAGATGTTTTAAATGTTGATTTTGTTTTGTTAAAGAATAATTTTTTTATCATCAAATTAAATCAGACGAAGTAACTCAAGTTTCAACTAACTCAACGAAGCCTACTGCCTACAAAACCTTAGAACTATGGCTAAGTTTGTCGAGCTCAAAAAATAATATTTTATGACAGACTTCTGTCTAAGGTGTGTATGGACAAGTGGCAGGAAATAGCTTTTTGAGTTTACTGTTATTTCCTAATCCTTACTATATAATTTTGAACATATTTATATTTCAATTCTGAGAGCTTCTCAAGTGTGTGAATGCATGGGAGCTCTTAAGTATTGAATACTATCATGAATTTTCCATTATATGAAAAATGTATTTTGATAGTTTTGAACCATGATTCGTTGACTCAAGAACTTGAGTTTTCTCGGACTGTTTGATGCAATATGAAGAAGATCGAACCTTTATTTATTTCGTTATTGCAATATCATGTGCTTGTGCTAAAAACACAGCTGGATCATAATAGAAAATTGATGGCTTATCTATTTATTTCGTTATTGCTTTGAGTGATTGTTAGTTGTATATTTTCAATTTTTTCAAAAGGTCGAATTTAAATCAGTCAGATCAAGTTATTCTTTCTAACTTCCTATCAGGAAATTGGTTCTCATATGCTAGAAAAAATTTGTAGTATTTTGATATTAATTTCAATATATTTTTAGCTATCAGTATACTGGAGATATAAGTCATTATATATGTGAAGGGTGAAGATAATGAAGTAATACAAATAACCAAATAATTTATACAAATAAATAATCAAGAAGAAAATTAGAAGAAATCGTCGTGAAGATCATCGAGTTGCTTCTCAAGCTCGTTAAGCGAACTGACATAGAATTTAGGACAATTGAGGATAGGAGCAATTAGTTCAGGATTGATCGCTTTAATCCATCCACTCGACTCCTGTTTAGGTCTAAGGCACTGCGCAATTGCATCACCAAGAGCCATCGCGAGCTTCTCTTCTTCAGGATTCTCAGGCTCCCGCTGCGGGACAACAATCTGTTGCATCTGTTGCATCATTAGTTGCTGCGGTGTTGTTGGTGTCAATGGTTGCTCGATTGGTGTCTTTGGAAGTGTATGCGTCTGAAGTTGATCAGGATTTTGTGGTGTTGCACATGGCTTCACTTTAATAATTAGATCTGTAAGAATGATTGGTTGTCCGCACTCTGGACACACAGCATTACCATTCTGGCAATTCTGTATGATAGTCAATGGGTCCATTGCGCATCCTCTGCAGTTTGGAGTCTCTGCGATAACTTGATCATAGTAATCATGCTTGATTCCTGCCTTATCCAGGAGAGCATGAAGAACATCGATAGCTGGCCTCTTTGTTGCGTAGCAGAGTGTGAACCATGTAACTGGAGTTGAAGGTGTTGCAAACTGTGGCTTAATTGAAATTTTGTTCTTTGCTCCCTGTGGAAGAAGATAATATATATATGAGTCACCAAGTGTTGATGGGCGGACTTCTGCCGAGTCATCAACAATAATAGAAATGGGGCTGTTCTGTTCTGGTAAACGAGGAAGGAATAAACCATACGGGAATGCATCTCCGCGCTTTGTTGGAGGCAAAAGATTGAACTCAACGCCTTTCTGTTGATTTGGCGCACATTGCATGATATGGAACTGTGGCTTTATGTTTTTAGCTGGAATGAAAACACTTGGGCATTTTGGATTGTTGAAAACATTATACATTTCATCGCTATTCTTAAACTGCTGCGCAAAAAAGTTGGCGTAGTTTGTCGCATTAGGGATTGACTTATAGATGTTATTTGCGAAATAAACGGCAAATTGTTCCGGACTTCCTTCGCCACGCTTGAAGTTGCATCCGAATATTCTATAAAACAAGTTGTGCTTCTCTTCTGGCATCAATGAAATATAATGCGTCAACTCCGGCATCAATGATCTCGCATCATTTGCAGCCATTGAAACTTGCTGTTGGGCTGATGGCTGTGATGCTTCCTGCGGTGTTGGCAGTGGTGACTCAGGGACATCGGATGTTGCTGAATGCTTTTTCGGTTTACGCTTGTTTTGCTGCATTTGATTTTGTTTCTGTTTCTTTTGGTTTGACATCGATTGACTCTTTGTCTGTGTTGGCGTTGGCTGTTGAGATTGCTGTTGCTGCATTTGAGATAATAAATTGCTCTGAGGGTTTTGTAACTGACTCTGAAGTTGATTTCCTTGCATTTGCATATAATTCTGCATATAGTTTTGCGGATTTTGCATGTAATTCTGCATAAAATTCTGCTGTGCGGCGCTTAGCATTTGATTTTGCGATGTTTGCTGTGACATATCGCTTCCTGTCATTGAGCTGAGTGACGTGTTCGAAGCACTTCTGCTCAATGTAGCGTTATCAACAGAATTTTGATTTTGCTGCCGAGCCGGCGAATTTTCGGCATTCTGCTGCATAATCTTGTTCTGCATCATTTGCATTTGGTTCATTTGGCTCTGCTGGTTCTGTTGATGTTGCATCATATTTTGATTTTTCATCATTTGCTGATTCGATGGATATGTGAATTGCGACATATTGAACATTGATCCCATCGCCATTTGGTACGCTTTAAGCTGATTTTGGAATTGATTTATATTCATTTGCTGCATATTCGGCATCTGTTGCTGCATCGAGCGGTACTGCTGGCTCTGCAGAAGCTTCATCTGCTGGTTTGACATGTGTTGCATTTGGTAGTTCGTGTACTTCTGATCTTGGTGATTCATAACATTCACACGCTCCAAAAAGTGACTTTTTTGGCGCGTTTATTAAATAATCGTTTTCTCCTCAATTTTCATTAACCCTCTACTAATTTTCCACACCCTTTGCTGAATCAAGTAATCTTTGTTATATGAGGCACTACTTTGTGCCAGGCGCAAAGTAGTGCTACATTGAAAATTGAGTTAACACCACCAATCAGCGCCATGGTGCTTAAAGCCGTACTCAAATGTTTCTAAAATGATACAATGAGCTCGTGTGGTGTCATAGAACGACAATTTAGTGTTGCACCATTGCAATTCAAGAAATTCTTTCGAAATATATTTTCAATCGATTTTATAGGCTTGTAAATGATTATTTGATGCGTTTATTAAATAATTGTTCAACGAAAATTAAGGTTATTTGTTAAAAATAAGTTGTTATGGCTGGTGCTCCACAGGCTTCAATCTACTGATCATAAAATTAGTGGGGTAGTAAATAGCGCATTGCAAAGAACCTAATAGCATATGGTGCATTAACTTTTGCCATAAATCTTTCATCAGATTATACACAATATCGATTTCTGACAAAGAAAATAGCGTAACCACCTTTTTTCATTTACAGCCGAAATTATTTCGGTGTTCAAGATATGATTTCATGTTTAACAAAACATCACCAACATTTCGAGTCAAAAAAACATAGGTACAAACTAAACAATCAATTGCAAAAATTTAAATTTTAGTTATATATACTTTTTATGACTACAAAACCAAGCCTCCATTTATCTTTATCAATTTTTGATATCAAAATACGGTAAAATTTTAAGATATTCGAGATAGCTACGCATATTTATAATATCTGTCTACAATTACCGAATAATATCAAAGTTATATAACGTTTTAATACAATTTATTTTCGCAATTAGATATCAGAAGCTATGAACTACTAAATAAGTTTCGATTAACAATAAAATAATCATAATGACATTTTTATTTCAAAATCTCTGGATAATTCTTTCGAAAACGATAAGGAGGAAATATATGTGCATCTTCTGCTGCTTTCGTTTGCACAATCCACAACTAATGGCGGATAAAAATGTTGATGATTTTTAAATCTATTTTTCCGATTATAAAGGTATCTCTGGCCAAATTCATTAACATCAGTGCATCTATATTGCGGATTTTTTGGCGTAGAGTGCTCTGGATCATATCCATAACCATCAGGAAGAGGGATAACACGTCTTTGCATTAATATTAACATCACTTTTTACGATCGGCGGTTTGACATGTGCCAACTTTATGTATTTTTTGCACCATTTTGTCACTTTTGCATGTATAATTAAAATCTGTAAATAACATGTAAAAATCTCATAAAATCCAAAAATTGCACAAAAATTAATTTTACAAAAGATAACGCAAACTGGACACAGGCCTCTTTCGCTTGCACACACATAACCGCTTTTTCGACATGCGTAATTTAAACCCATAAGAATTCAAGAATTGAGACAAAGGTATGTGCCCGCATCTTTAAAGCAGTTAATATAGTTTAAAAATGTGATTTAAAATATACTTGTTGTGATGAAGATTGAGGGATTCACTTATAAAAAAAAGGGACTGGGACAAAATAGAACAACGTGCTTTTCTGACATGTAAAGCCAGAATGTCAAAATAAAGGAAAGTGACGTGTTTGCGCGGGAAAAATGGAAAAGTGTCAATAGGTTGAAATGGATTGAACTCAATGTT
>JALKBU010001452.1:0-10950 GCA_023091735.1 Trichomonas tenax
CAAAAGCTTATCGATAAATAGAATTAGATCTGATATCCTGCAATCATACTTATTATACATATATATAATCTTATTAGGTGATACAGATATATAAGGATATGTGATTATTGATACTTATATATGTTAAACACTGCATATTTGAACACCATTTTCGATGACAACTTTAGTAATTGATGGAGCGTTTCCGAATGTTGAAGCTGAGATGTTTGTGAGTGAGTCTGGAACTGGGAATGTTGTCAATTTCGTGCATCCGGAGAACGCATTGGATCCAATAGATGAAACTTTTGATAGTCTTGAAAATGTGATTGATGCAAGATTAGAGCATCCATATAATGATGAAGAGCCGATAGCTGTGACAGATGATTGTATCGAAATAGAGCCAAGAGATGTGAAGCCTTTAAATAGATTCGTTTGAAGTAATGTAACTGTTGGAGTTCCAAGGAAGATAAATGTTGCGAGTGACGCGCAATTTTGGAAAACACCAACGCCGAGTGTTGCTGTTGATTGTGGGAGCGAAAATCTGTAATTCCACATCCATTAAATGCATTGTTTCCGGTCGTTTGAAGTCATAAATTCGGTTGAATTGTCACAGTATATAAACATGAGCACGTTTCAAAACAGTTCGTTCTAATAATTGTGCATGAAGCGGAAATATTTATACTTTGAAGGATTTAGCAGCTGCTAAATGCATAGTTACCAATCGATGTCGCGCCATTGATTTGAATTGTTGCCAATGATGTGCAACCTTGGAAAGCATTGGAGTCAATTGTCATTGGTGAATTCATAATGAATGATCTAAGTGGCTTGTTTTGAAATGCATTATTCTGAATGGAATGAAAAATTGTTCCTGAACCAAATGTGATTCTTTGGATAGGAAATGAAGAAAATGCATCACTTGCAATGAATGTTAAATGCTTGTTAGATGTGACATAGACATTTGCAATACTTGGAGCGTTTCCGAAGACACTTGAAGAAAGATTATCGAATGCATCGGGAACATGATAATCAACCAATGATGTACAGAGAATGAATGCATCAGAGCAGATAGTTGTAAGATGTGAACATGATTCATATGAAAAGATCGAAAGTGAAGAGCAATTCTCGAAGCAATTGGCACCGATTGTTGTGCAGTTTGCTGGGATAGTAATGTTTTGCAGCTGTGTGCAGCCTTTGAATGTGGATGGATTAAAATCAGTCAATGCACTCCCAAATTTGAAAACCTGCAAAGAGATGCAATCTTGGAAGATAGAATCGACATCAAGATTGCAGAGTGAGTTATCGGGAAATGTGATGCTAGGCAAATTTGTACAACCAGCAAAAGCATTCCTCGCAACTGTTCGCAGTGACGTAGGTAAATCATTTCTTATGAGAGAAACACACGAATAAAATGTACCTTCTTCAATATATTCAAGCATTGATTAAATGCATCGCTTCCAATAATTGTGATATAGTTATAAACCTGTGCTGATGACAATCCTGCAGGACATGCAACTAACTTTTCCCTGTCTTCGTGTAAACGATACCATTTATTGTTTTGAAATTCTGGTTTGCTGAATCATAATTAATTGCCGTCAAAGATTTGCAGCCGAGGAAAATGCTCGCATCAAACGATGTTATTGAGCTTGGAATGTTCACAGAAACTAATGAATTGCATGACTTCCACGCGTTTGCGCCGAACTTAGTCAGTTGACACGGTTCTTCAAATGTAAGACTTATTAAGCCGTTGTTTGAAGAGAATGCATTTGATACAATTGATATCACCGTATTTGGAATGGTTATTGATTGGATTGAGTCACCAACAAATGCCATCGGGGATATTGTCGTTAGCTTTGAACCAGATGGAATTTTCAGTGTTGTAAATGTTGGAACATAACTTGCACACTCTGAAAATAATGTAGTGACATTTTTGGCAATTCGAGAGACTGTATTTTTGTTTGGGATAGAATTCTATCATTGAATGTCGTTAAATTACAATTCTGATGAAATGTTATACTTGTTAATGAAGATTGAAAGAATACAAGACCTTCAAGATAACTAAGTTTGCATCAGAAACTTAATTCAACGACTTTACATCCATAAAAGCAATTGTAATATATCTTTGCTGGTCCATAGCCTAAGAATGTGATGTGCACTAATGACGACTCTCGAAAGGCTCGCGAATAAATAGTGTTAAGGGTTCCAGGGAATGTTACACTTAATAAACTGTGCATCTGAAAGAATGCATTGTCTCCAATTGTTTGAAAGACATCACTAATCGTCAGTGATGTGAGATTATAGAGACCACTGAAGGCAAATGAGGAAATGTATTTGCATGTGGGTAATAATGTAACTTCTTTAATTCCTCCTGCGCAAGCGTAAACTCTCGTTTTCGCATAATCTTATAAAAGTCCTCCTTCAGCATAAAGGTTTTCATTGAGAGAGTCAACAGTAACTTCAGTCATCATTGGACAAGACTGCAAAAATGTTGAAGGTAGTGATGTCATTCCACTTGGAATAGTGAACGATGTTGCTTCAGGGAAAATGTAGTAAATTTGGTTTCTGTTAATGCTCATCAACGTCGCTGGTGGTGAAACTGCAAATTTTGGATGATTTTGATCAATTGTGATTTCTGTTATTGTACTAACACCGACAAAAGCCTGAACATCAATGCTAACGAGAGATAATGAAATATGAATCCGTTGAAGTATTCAGATTAAAGATTGTTGCACCGATCGCTGTAACATTGGGAGGAAAAGTGAAATTTGCAATAGCAGTCTTGTAAAATGCCGAAGCTCCAATCGATTTAAGAGAGCTGCCTTCTTCAAAAATAATATTCGATAATCCAGCAGAATATGCAAAAGCACTCCCATAAATATAAGTGATTGAAGGTGGTATAGTTACTGTGAAAAGTCCCGTCCAAATATATACTGAATTATTGATGCCATTAATCGTTGTTCCTGCTTCACATGTGAGATGTCTAACAGTGGAATCAACCAATACATAATTTCCAATCGAGATAACTGACTTTGGAATTACAATTCTATAGATTTTAATACTAGATAATGCTTGGTCAGACGTAATCTTTAATGTTGATGGCCCTGTCCATGCCGGTGCTTTTGCGGGAACTTTTATCAAACACTCTTTCCCTTATACTGTCCTCGAAAAGCGCCATATTCATCAAGTTCGAGGTAAGTGTTACTTGCGATGTTGTTTGCAATAATGCATTTATCGAATAGATGAGAATCATATGTTACATCAACAATATTTATGTCAAAGTTGGTATTCTTTGAAAAGTTTACATTCATTGAACGAAATCTGCCCTTAATTGCATAGATAAGTCCTGTTTCTCCTTTACATGTAACTATTGTACCTGAATCTAATACCATAATATGACTTTGATCAGGTCCTCGAAAAGACATGAAACCATACCCAACACTTGAACAATTGGTGAATGAGAAAGCTTTTATTACAAATGAGCAATCAAAATCAAGGAGCCCTGGACTTGCTTTAACTGGGTTCACACAATTTTTGACTGTGAAGTCATAAATTGCAACTTTAGGTTCATGAGATGTTAATGTAATTAGTGGTTTTTAGGTTTTATTGATTGTTGAGACCCGACAATAGGTAATATGAACATCAATTGCTGCTGGAAAGCTATAGCCACTCCACACTGAAGTTTGCAACGTTCCATAGTACTGTTGATGAAAATCATCGCCTTCATTTTGATGCAAAAATAACAAAATATCTATAATTTTGCTGCAGAGTAATTGGTACTATTAGGAAATATTTCAACACTTAAGTCTGTTTTTCAAATGATTGCAATCATGTCTTGCAATTCTTGAAATAATATGAATATTGATGACATACGATTATTTTCAATTCAAATATTTATCATTCTAAACAAGAAAAAACAACCATGAATTTTAGTATTTTTCTCGAAAAAGTTCCTTCCTTTCATTAATAATCAATACAGAGGGTCTTATGGGATAACTATTTTATTGCAAATATGTTTCTAGAAATTGCTTTTAACTAAAGTCACAAGCATTGATGAAAGATATCTATGTTGCTAATAAAAATAATAAGTTTATCTGAAAAATAATGTTATTAGCATTTGAACAATATTAAATTTTATAACAAACAAACAAAAAAATAATATTATCCTTCTATTTCTGAAGGATGCATTCATTAACTCTGGATACATATGAACTCATCAGGCCGATAGAAATACAATGAGATAATTAGTATAGAAGATAGAATATAAAAAACTATACTTAAAACGTAAACAATATTTTCAGGTTGACTTGAAACAGCAGCGTTGTAGCTGAAAGTCAAGTCACTATTATCATCTAAATTGAATCTGCATCTGAAAAAAGTCTGAGGCATGTTTAAATTTCCATTCACTTCTGCAAAACGATTTCGAGAAAATTTGCAGGATTCAAATCTTGATGCAGGGATTTTACTGCTAAAGAAAACGGAACCAACGTTATATCCTTCATTGGCACGGAAAGAAAGGTTCTTGAAAACGTAGTTCATAGTCTCATTAGTTTCAATTGCGATGTCAAACGCTCCAGATAACTTTCCGATGTTTTCGTTGAACAAAGATGAATTTGCATTCAAGCTCGAATCAATGATTTTAAAAACAGACCCTTCATTCGTTGCCCAGTTAGAATTAAATTCAGATCCATCTATAGTGAAATTAGAGGCTTGAATGGAAATGAAAGGATGTCCTATTACTGTATTTGATGAAACCGAAGAATTTAAAATTTGCGATTCACTATTATACAAAGCAAATGCAGTATCAACACATGAATTATTACGAAACGTGGTTGAATTGAATATTAGAGATGTTTCATTCGTCAGCTGTGATGATATAATGGAATCAACAATATTGCTTTCGACAACAGTTTCATTCAAAAACTGTATATTAGATCTTGGTGCGAAAATTAGCGACATTCCTGAAGCGTAATTTTCTCTAACTCGAGAATAGGATATATTGATAGACGACATTGTCATTGAATGAACTAAAGCGCCAACATTATGAATTATAGAAGAGTTCTCTATGGTAATATTTGCCAGTGAATCACCAACAATTAATGCTGATGATCCACAATAATTATTTGTAATAACAGACTGAATTATATATACAATAATGAAAAACCATGAACCAAATAAAGGAGAGTTTGGAGATACATTGTTTCTTATTGTAGAATTCGATATTTCACTCGCTGCATTTGTGAATTCAATCAATGGAATTGGACCTCGTGACATTTGAGTATTTTCTTCAACAGTCATGTTTATAAGACCAAAAATGGCAGTCGATAATCCAATCAAAGATGTTGCTTCAACGATATTATTTGAGATTGTTCCATTCGCGATAATTGCTGTGATATTGTTAAAAATTAGCATTGGAAAGTCGAAATGAACTTGGTTGTGAGTGAAAACACAGTCCACAATGAAAAACATTTCCATTCCTTGAACAGACATTATCGGACGATTGAAGTTTTTGAACTGGAATCCGTATAAAATCGATTCATTGAATGGAGAAATCTCAATGAAAAAGTCTCTTGTCGTTGGATAATAATTGGAGCCATCGATTATTGTACCACAACCCGCTATTCCTCCGCCAGTATTGAGTACATAAGTTGTCATATTTCGGAACTTTTCAAGTTTTTCTGTCGTATTTAACTCTTTGTCTGTTATTTGAATTATATCATCCTTTTTAAAATGAGATACAGCAACTTCCCAACTGCACGGCCACATAGAATGGCAAATTGTCCTATTGTCGCCATTCCATTTGACGAAATATTCAGTTGAAAAAGTTTTCGAAATTAGAAACAGAAACATTATAAATATTTGACTATAATTTATATCAGCAATTGTTTGCAAATCCAAATTGAACACATTCATCAATCAAATATAGCTTGTACGTAAACAATATCAAGATTTTTATATATATATTGTCTAAACCATAGAGTTCATGGATATCCTTTTCCACATCATTGGGCTCATGCTTTTCACTCTTATTTGTTGCAACAGGAAATAATATAATATTCATTGTCCAATTTTCTGACGTTGTTTTCATCAACCAAATCAGGTTTCAATACAGGAGCATATAGTTCCTGAGTCACTAAAATTGAAAATATCCTTTACTTTCATTTGTCAACTATTAGACATTCCAAATGAAGAGTTAATATCTTCGTGTCTTCCCCTGTTTATATATTCGAAGCTTTAAATTTATTCTATGTTAGGAGATTACAGCATTATCATATGCCATAATTCAATGTTGTTTCAATAAAATCACAAAAATTGAGAGTGGAATATGGCACTTTTACCTGTTTGCCTAAAACAATTTCATTTTTCAAGAATGAGCAAAGGGTCTCCGTTCATCGCATTTATCGTAGATATGGGAACAAGCAGCAAGACGTATATCGAATGCGACAAACATGGTTTTCCTAACTTTGGAAGACAGACTCCACGCGACAAAGAATTGATGAACTATGCTTTGGATAAAGCTACTGGAAAAAATCCAATTTGCTCAAAGGAAATGGCCCAAGAAAAGGCATTAGAAGAGCTATCTATACTGAATCTAAATTGCCAGCTATGTATCATTTGGATGCACAAAATGAAGGTAACAAAGCTAATGATAGTTATTCGATTTTCGAAATTGATGATTGTAATTTTCCAGAATATTTCAAGCCAGATGATATTGATGATTTCAATATGATTATAAATAGACAACTATCTACTTCAAGTAATCTTGATGTTGATTTTCCTTTCTTTTAATAGAGATTGATAAATTTTTTATTTTTGACTTCAATAGAAAAAAAATTATTTTCACCAATGCCTATCAACAGAATTATGACATCTGTGTTGTGTAATCAAATATCAGTACTTCCATAACATGGAACTTGGTCATTGATTTAAAAAAAGCAGTTTCGACCATACTTATACGGTATTCAGAGTCAGAAATTTACAGGCTAACTGTGGCAATCGCATTTCAATGACATTGTAATCATAAATTTTGTTTGAAATTTGTGTCTGGAAACGTATGTTGTAATTTTGTAGGTGGCCCAGCTGTTATTGTGTAACCTCTAACTTTAGCAGGCTGTGCAGCTGGAGAATTTCCAAACCTTGGTACTAGTCAGATAATTTTTGAATAACCTTAGACGAAGTCAAAAAATAAAAATATAAAAAAGATATTTCTTATGGAAGAATAGTCTTTTCCATTCTCTTTACACATACATGAAGCTTCTAATTACATAGTAGGAAAGTTTGTTTTCAAAATTTTGTGGAATTTACAAGCATTTTGATGTTGTGTGCTTTTTGACAAATCAACTTTATGATATGTCATGTAAAAATTTGTCATGTCAAATTGGAATGTAAACCAAAAAAATAATTTGGAGTAAGAGTTCGATATATCACTATGCTCATGTATGTGTATATAATGCCGAACTTTGCCGCGAAAATCTAATACCATGAGATATCAGTCTCGAAATGTAATGAGTTTTAATGAGTGGTTAGAGTAGTATGATGTATGGCATGTGGTGCAAAACTAAGCGAGGAGAGCTAAGTAAAGCTGAAAATTAAATTGATTCACAAAATTAGATATTGAAGAATATTTCTGTTGTGGATCTCATGCACTCTATGAATATGTATTGTCGTCATATGATTGATGCCTCTGCAAGTTCATGCAGGGGAGTTAGCCATTAAGGAGGCCAACATTTTTAAAAACCTGATTTTTTTGTGATAAAACCTTCGAATTTTACCGAAGATATATTTGGAAAGGTGAAACTCCAAGGACATGCTAAAAGTTAAGGCAGAAAGTTCCAGGAAAGTTCAAGCATTTAACTTTATGTTCATTCTAAAAACACTATGTCATGTAAAGTTTACATATCGGTTTTGTTTAGATAAAAAGTGCAAAAATTGGGAAAATTCAAGATATAAATAAGGTTATTGGCAAGATCTACATGTGTATAGGAAATGTGAAGTACTATGTAATGGCATATGCGAATATATATCATGCTCGATGAGCCTCAAAGTAATTTATAGAAATAAATGATGTGAAGTTGTAAATATATTTAAAAGATATTAAATTGCAGCGACTGAGCTCCGAAATCAAAAACAGATATCCAAATGGATACTAAATACGAAATAGCTAAAGTTGAATTTTGCTGATTTTTGAAAGTTCAAGTAACCTGTAAGGAAAATGAAAGAAAATAGGGAACCTTATTCTAAAAAGGAGCCTGAGTAAAGAAAAAATTACACTTTTTCCTTTTCTTTTTTTGCTACGTTTTTAGAATTGAGCTTCGCTTACCTAGAACTTATTGAACTTTAAAAAGTCCGTAGGTTATGAAAAATTAGACCGAACAATTGATTTTGGTAACTTATTGAAAAATTGAGAGGAATTTTCATAAATTATTTTGTCGAGAGACATTAGTGAGACACGCTTTAGGGAAAAATAATTACGATATTCGGATTCAGCACACAGAATGGATATCTAACGTGTTACTATAATTGAAAAATAAATCTAGATTCGAGTATCTCAAAATTTACTCGATTAAAACTACGTTTTTATTAAAAATATTGAAATAATATATATGATTTAATGGAGAATTCCAAAAAAGTCAAGTATTTTCTATACTCAGATGTTCGATGCATTTTTGCCCTGGATTGAGTGAGCTAGTTACATGTGGAGATCAAAAAGCTAAACTATGCCAAAAAAATAATGCTCACATGTAGACTTTTCAAAAGTTTCAAGTTATATCTCCATCACCAAATAATTTTTTCGCTTTTCATGACGATATACATAAACTAGAGGCAATGCGCATTTCAACTACACTACTGTCTATTCCACACGCTCTAGAAACGTCCATTTTTACTTCATTAAATTTGATGTTTCTCGATGAATGATACAATAAGGTCTTATCTTTTTGAGGTGATGTTATATGTATACAACAACCTTTCATCCTTTAGATTTTTCAAAAATTACTGTAAATTTTGCTGAATAAATTGCAGATATAATATGCAACAAGTGTTTTTTTTTCTTTACAAAA
Organism: Trichomonas tenax; assembly: GCA_023091735.1. NCBI lineage: Eukaryota > Parabasalia > Trichomonadida > Trichomonadidae > Trichomonas > Trichomonas tenax. The sequence goes on from JALKBU010001452.1 coordinate 9,033, forward strand.
AGAATAATTATATACAAGCAAACCCCTAGGTACATTCATATTGATATTTTTAACATATTTTGTAATTTTGATAAAAGATTAATAATTTTTTTCAATTTTAGAGACAACGGCTTAAAATATCATAAATCATAAATTAAATCTTATATCCATTATTCGTGTTTATTTAATAATATGATATTTAGAGCATTTGCACCAAAAAAAGAAAATTTTATGCAAATTGTGTTTAATTTGTAGTCCAAGCTATAAGTGAAAACATATTTCATCAGCAAACGTGTTCTCACAAGATAGAATCTGATAGAAAGAAATATCATCTTTATAATCAAACAATTTGTAATTTTTATTCTTCATCTAAAGAAGGTAAAAAGTCGGGGTCATACTCGTCGACAATTTCTTCATCATCGCTTTCTGTGTTGAAATCTTCTCTGATAACTGGCCTGCGTGTAGAAGCAAAGTTTTCGAGACTTGTGTCAGGAACTCTCCATGAATTGATTAAAGTTGAAAAGCTCACTTTCTTCCAAATATTAAGAAACATTGTCGCCGCTTCAACTTTCGAAAATGGGGTTGGAGACTCAAACATCCGATCTGCACACATTCTTGTAGCAGTTTGCTTGATCGCTCCGAACACACAGCGATCAAGCGGCTGATATTCATCGGTCCCACTTGTAGGGATCCAAATGATGTAGATATCCAGCTCTACTGCTTTCTTTTCAACCAGCTCACAGTCATGTGATGATTAACGGTCCATGATTAGGGCAACAGGATTTCCTTTCTCCCATTCATGAATGTATTCAAGATATTTCAGGATGCTTTCAGTCCTTGTGTTTCCTGGAGAATGCATAATGACATAATTAACGTCAGATTCCACACCATTGAACTGTCCATGACATCTCTGAGTGGTTCCTTGAGCAAGAAATATTGGAGGGAACGTCATACATGCCAAATCAATGGTTGCAATTACTGTAAATTTCTGTTTTTCATCTGATGTAAGATGAGCTGTTTGCAGAGCATTCTTTTCGGCTAGAACCTCTCCATCACCGTAGATGAAATTCAATGGTGTTTCATCACAGTTAAATATGTATTCAAGAGGATACAAGTCTATTGCATCATTGATTTCATCAATGAATTTCTCTACTTCTTCCATTCTTACCTCTGATCTTTTCTTTTTTCGTATTTTTCGAAATTTAAGACCGGTTCTTAATACAAAACGCTTCACTGTGGAATAGGCCAATAGTTTCCCATCATTCTTGTCTGGGTGCAAAGAATGATGGAACTCGGTTAATTTTTTTTGCAAATGCCTTCTTCTTACAGGAATTCCGTATGCAAGATATTGCGTTTTGTAGCGTATCTTTTATTTGCTCATCTTCATTTCGATTAAAAATAAGTTTTCCTTTTCCCCAGGCATCCCCAGGTCTCCATTCTTTTCCTTTTATGCTTCTCTTTTTATAACACTTGGACAGTGTATATAATGGTATTTTGCTTTTCTTTTCAATTTCTGCTAATTGTATTTTTATTTTGTTATTTTCGCAAATTTCATAATATTTTTTTCTAACAGGGCTGAATCATGACAATAGATATTATGTCTAACAGGAGGCGTATATTGTATACTTTCAATGCTGTTCATGATTTGTATCAGCTCCATGGCCAAACTGAAATAATCGTTATCATCCGATGCTCTCCCGGAGTTAGTAATTAGATGTTCGCGTAATCCACGACTGCGCCGTGGCTTCCGCGAACATCTATTTAAATATATTTACGACAGAGTTAGTTTTACAAGTTAGGTCCCCCATATAAAAAATAAATTTTTGAATTACTTACAAAACTAACGTTAATTTTATTTTGGAATTCCTGACTTTATAAAATGTATTCAGTTTTGAAAATAATTTATGACAAACTAACTAACTAAAAAAAGAAAGCGAAG
>JALKBU010001453.1:0-10931 GCA_023091735.1 Trichomonas tenax
GCATCTCTGCTAGATCACCAGGTTATCCTTCACAATGAGGTCACAACTACTCATAATGAAGTCTTCTTTGGCTTCCAACATTGAGTTCAATCCATTTCAACCTATTGACACTTTTCCATTTTTCCCGTGCAAACACGTCACTTTCCTTTATTTTGACATCCTGACTCTACATGTCAAAAATAAGTTACATGTCAGAAAAGCACGTTGTTCTATTTTGTCCCAGTCCCGCTTTTTCAATATTTTTAATGCTCGCAGTATGTGTATATGAAGATGGCAGCATAATATAGCTTAGAATCGAAACAAAAGAATTTGACACTTTTGTCGCGTAAGATATATTTTGACATTTTTGATAATGTAAAGTGTCAAATATAATTAATTTGATAGGTGGCTGGCAAGTAAACCTGTCAAATTGTCAATGTAAACTAATTTGAGGGTTGATTGTTTCAAGAATCCTTTCGTCAGAAGTGTCCCCTGTAGGTCACTGATATCCAATGAAAGCAAAAACAGCTTCAAACACAGCTTTTTGTCACTTTGGCCCTCTTCAACATTTGAATGAGGGAGGCTAAAATTTACGATTATCAAATTATCGATGGGATTAAATTTTTCAGATATTTATCAGACACTCTTAGGAATATGGACTTGTTCACTCGCAGGCTTCGTGTTCGTTAAGTGTAAGATGTTCAATCCCAATGATATGCAGTTTTTGCAGTATGTTATCGATTCATGCTTCATTCCTGCTTTGTATTTTTCCATGATAGCCAACAGTAAGCTCAACTGGGAGAACTGGAAAGCGTGCATACCAGTAATGGTCATTCAGTTCTTCATCCATTTGATAATTTTCGTTTTTTGTTTCATTGGAAAATCGACAACATTCTCTGAAAAGTACTTCAAAGCAATCACTTCATACGGCTTTAGCCAATGGGATGTGTTCTCTTTCCAGATTTTAGATGAACTCGGTGCAAATCAATATCAATTAATTTCTGTCTTTTACGGCATTCTTGATGAGTTCGTTTACTTCCCTGTTCTCAAGATATTGACGTTCTACATGAGACCAGGTTCAATAGACTTGAAATTAAATCATGAAAAGGGCAAATCGAGCGAAAACGATCAAGAACAAGACGTTGAGGATATTACTGATCCAGAATCAAATCTTGATAACGTTAAGATCGAAGTCGAAGGTTCTTCAGAATCGCGTTCTTCGGAAGAAAAAGTTGCTGAAGAAGACAATAAGAAGCTTTCTATTGACTCAGATGGTAACCCAGATGTTGCCGTTCACATCCAAAACTCAGACAGCTCAAGCGAATTATCTGCTTCTGATGAATCACCATCTTCATTGAATTACACATTGCTTTGGGCTTGGGTTAACTCTTGTACTATTTGCATCATTGTTGCTTTGATCTATGCTGCTACAGTTAAGTTCAAAATGCCAGATTACATCTCTGAGCTTTCTAAGTCACTCAGAGCTCCATCATTCCCAGCTCTTTTGTTCATTCTTGGTGTACAAGTCGGTGCTACAAAGCTTAATGTTTGGACTCCAGGAATTTTAATTTCTATCTTTGAAAGATATGTTTTATGTCCGTTGTTCATGGCTGGCTTGTGCAGGGCCTTCAAGATTGACTCGATCGCTGCCAAGGGCATGGTCATGATGGCCATCAGCCCGCCAAGCAATAGGTCTCACATTGCTATGGGCACATCTGAGGAAATGGAGAAGCCAAGGGCAATCTACGCATGGACAATGCTCATGTGGCTCCCAATGTCTTTTGTTTGGGGTGCTATCATCATCAAAACCAATCTTGTTTAAATATACTATGAAACACATTCTATCAATCATCATTGATTAAGGGCGGGGTCCAAAGTGTCAGATTTCTAGGGGGTATAAAACGCTATCTCTAGACTGCAACAAAAACAACAGATCATTTTTGCACACATCAATGATATACAAACTCCATACCCTATAATATTCATATGTTATATACTTCGAAGAAAACATCAAATTGCAAATTTCCTCCTATTTTTGAGTAAATCGGCTTATTATCAATATAATTTGTCTGCAATCAGAAGCTATTGGTTAAATTTGTACTAAAGCATAATGAATATGTGTATTCATTGAGTTATTATTGATTTTATTTATTTTATTCATATTTTTAGCCCTATTTATGAGAATACAAGTATGTGGTATCTTTTGGATGTCAGCATTCAAGTATGATGCATACATAGCCCCAAAAAATCGATTGGAATACATATTGATTGATGTTGACGTTGATTAAAAAAAATGTTATATAAATAATTTTCAATTACTAACAATTTGTCAAATCTTCGAGATAATTTTTACATTTGGACTAAGTAAAGATATTCTGTCGCTTAAGTTTTGTTTAAAACCTCACCAGTTTCGCGAAATGCAATTTTTGCTTGCGTCCTCTCAATTTGTTGCCAAAACCGTCGGCTTGTGTGCCGTTTTTCTCGATACTGATGTTGTTTCAGACTGTTATATCTAGGCTGTAGATAGAAGAAATACTATCCTACAATATATTTTGATTTTGTTGGATTCTGTTTTCCAAGTCGTGAAATATTATATCAACAACATAGGTAAGGAAAAAAGTCCAGTCCAGCGCAATACAGATTCTCAGGGCTATATGTATGAATACGAATATGCAGAGTAATCAGAATTGTTAGCTTCCTGTATTGAGTTATTAATTGTTTTTTGTTGAAATTTATCAACTTTAGCAAAAAAAGTATGCTTTCAAGTGTGCCAATAATGATGAAAATATTATATTATATGTGCAAAATTCATGCACAAAATAAATAGCAGATAAATAAGAATTATTATAAATATCAAATTATTATTATTGATATCTGTAAGATCTTCTGGTATCTCTCCTTTTGAGTAGTAATTAATACTTAGTGGCCTTAACATTTGCGTCATAAGTGAAATTATATATTCAATTTTCAACACCTTGTTCAAACTCTAATTTTGTATATTAGCTATCATGAAGAAATGAAATCTGATGCATGGCATACCATTTTCAAGCTCTAAATACTATCTATATGGAAAAAACATTGTCGCACTTGTTTCCGAGAGTTTATTTCACTATACATATGCGTTGAATTTGTAACACATATATATGCATACATATCACAGCAATGGGTATATATGTTTTAAATATCATAATATATATACAAAGGTTCAGTGTTGTGTTATCACACTTTTAATTTTTTTTTATATTTTTCTTGAAAAAAATACTCGGAGTAACTAATGCTAAAACAAATATGTGGATTTGGAGTAATGTCTAACACATATATACATATATACTTTACTATATAGACTATATATCCATACTGGTGTAATTATTCTCTACTGCTTCTGAGAAGAGATATAGTGCCTTTAAGGTTATCAAAAACCCCGGCCCCCGCCTTTAACTTGAATCATATTGAACTATTATATTTTTAAGCTATAGAAAAAGGAGTTCAAAAGACTTGGTTGTGATCTCATAAGATATAAATCTTGAATTTCTGAAGCTAATAATATGATTTAAAGTATAGCTTCGTTGAGCACAGTAAATAATAGTCAATATTAATGTTGAAGATATTTGAATAAATTGATATATCTTTTAGGATCAGCTGCATGATTGGAATGTTGTTGAAATCCAAATATGTTCAAAGAATATTGGGTGGAATAGTGCCAAAAAATCCAGATTAAAAATTGAATTTGTCGTGTAAAATTTACAATGTCAAAGAAATATTTACATGTCAGATAATTGGTCGATTGAAAACGTAACGTCTTGGTCGTTCTTTTTGTACTTTCATGAAGGCTCAGCGCTGCACAAAGGTACGTCGCATCATCGAAACAGGTCTCTTCTACGCCGAACTCAACGAGCTCCTCACACGTGAGCTCACAAAGGAGGGCTACGGCGGTGTCGAAGTCAAGACAACACCATCCCGCACAGAAATCATCATCAAGGCTGCCAACACAAAGGATTTCGTTGACAACAAGGGCCGCCGCCTCCAGGAAGTTCGCATGATGATTATGAAGCGCTGGCGCATCAAGGAGGATGCTCTCGAGATCTACATCGACCGCATCCAGCGCAAGGGTCTCTCCGCTCTCAACCAGCTCGAGTCCCTCCGCTACAAGCTCATCCAGCGTATCCCAGCTCGTCGTGCTGCCTACTCCATCATCCGCTTCGTTATGGATGCTGGCGCTCGTGGTTGCGAGGTCATCATCTCTGGTAAGCTCCGTGGTGCCCGTGCTTCCACATCCAAGTATAAAGAGGGTTACATGGTCAAGTCCGGTGATGTTACAAAGCAGTTCGTAACACAGGCTACCGGCCACATCCCAATGAAGCAGGCTACAATCGGTATCCGCGTCCTCATCATGCTCGCCCACGACCCATCTGGCATTTCTGGTCCAAAGGAATTCCAGCCAGATGTCATCAAGGTTCATGAGGCTAAGGACTAAATCCTTAACAATAAAGCATCAATCCATATCTAATTTATTCTTTTTAATTAATTTTCAAATTTTTAAAAAATAGATGTGCTAATCAATAAATAAGAATCTGCCTTCCTTTGATGTTTCAATGTACCCGATATTGGCCAATAAATAAAATAATATTTTATCAAATTCTAACAAATTGTGTTATGATAGAACCATTATAATCACTGCAATATATTGTAAATATACAAGAGAATTGATGTTAAAACAACTCTTGAATTAAAAAGTGAAAAATAATATTATTTTATTGAATCAGTAAAAAATATAAATGTAATAGATTAATCCATACCAAGTATATTATCGTCATCCTCTTCTTCATCATCAGAGTTTTCCTTCAGCATAACAAATCCGTGGAAAACTTCACCGGTTACTGGTGTGTATTTCTCGCAGAATCCGAAGTCTAAGTGCTTGAGCTGTCTAAGAGTTACTCTTGACTGATTCTCGAGAATAACGTACGGCTGCTCATACTCTTCTTTAACTTTCTGTATCGCCTCACCAACCTTCTTCATCTCCTGTGGACGAGCAATAGACAACTCGACCAACTCGCGCTGCTTAGCCTGCTCATTCTCACTCTCGAATGGCGGAGGATATGCGAAGAGCGAAGCTGGCTTGTTGCAGTAGATCTGCCATGGAACGACCTTCAAGCCCTTATCGAGGCCAATAACAGCTGTTGGGTGGAAGGCGAGTGGAAGCATAAGAGTCAATGGAAGCCAGTAGAAATAGTTGCAGAAGAGAGCCATAGCAACTGTCGCGAGGATGGAATTATCACCTCTCAATGTGTTGCAGCTCAATGCAACGTTTCTACCGCCAGCATTGAGAATACCATAAGCAACGTTGACGCCGAATACCTGCAATTCTGGTGTATTCTTGTTCGTGAGCTTCCTGAGGTATCTTCTGAACTCCTTAGCGTATGGAACTTGTGCGTCAGACTGCTGCTGAAGAACCATGGCCATGGCAATCATTGCGTGTTGCTTAACGAAGTCCTCCAAGTCGTCCAACATTGGCTTCAAGACTTCGATAGCATCTGTCATTCCTGTTCCAGCGCATGCGATGCCTACGGCTAAAGCAGCGCCAGATCTAACGTGAGGATGATACGATTTAGCGAGCAAGTCGAGCATTGATGGGACCTTTGCTGGATGGCGGCTCAAAACGAAGCCGACGCCAATAACTGCGGCACGTCTGACATCAGGGTTGACATCAGAAACAGCCAAGTGGAGCAATCTCTCCAAGGCAACATTGGAGCCAGTACCAACAAAAGCAAGTGCTGTTGTCCAAGCTGCTGATTCTCTCATCATTGGCTGCTGATGAGTCAACAATGTGGCAATTAATGTTTCTGCCTGATCTCTCTTTCCGTACATAATGAATGCGAAGCACATAGCCAGACCACGTGTGATCTTCTCGTGCTCATTTGTCTCAGCAATTGTCAATAATTCATCGAGTTCCTCACAGGGACCAACACCGAGCATGATCATGCCGTAAGCATAGCCGGCAGCCTCGCCAGGCTCTGGGATGTCATCCTTGATAACATCTTTGACAATATCTGCATACTCGCGTTCACGGGAGCCCATAGCAATGAGACCGAGAGCAAGAGCACCGCCGATGCGAACAACAGAGTTCTTGGAGTTGATAGGTGACTTTACAACTTCGATGACTTTCTTATCCCACGAGTAGTTCGCGTAGATGAGACCAAGTGCATAGAGAGCACCGCCATACGGATAAACTGGCGCTCCGTTGTGGAGGAACGGCTCAAGTATTTGAAGGGCAGAGGAAAGATGGCCGGTGTGGATGGCACCAACACCGGCGATTGTTATGAAGTGTGCCCACTTGCGTCCGTTGCCGAACCATGAGATGTTGTTTCTGTAGAAGTTATCATCGCCAGTGCCCGCAAACATCAAGCAGTAAGCGCAGACAACTGATGAGTGAATGAGAGTGTGTGTTGTTTTGAGATTTTCTTTAAGATTAACGATGATCTGAATGTCTGTGTTGTTGTTATTGAACAAAAAGTCGAGATAATATTTAAGTAACATGTTACGCGTGAGAATTGATTTCAAATCTGCGAGTTCTGTTGGTAGGAGGTGGTTGATATCTGATCTAATCTTCTGGTTGGCGTTTTCAGCTAATTCAAAAGCAATTTGGTACGCCATGAGCCAGTTATCATGGTTCGATGAATTTCTCAAGCTTGTGAGAAGCTCAGCAATTGATTCTGCGTCGTTTAGATTGTGATATAAACGTGCAATTTGAAAAGAATCGCAGTGTTGACGCGCTAAGTCTGTAACTGTCTTAAAAACGATCTGCCTGTACTCGCTGTCGAGAACAATGTTCTGAGCAATTCCTATTGTCTTTTCAACGAGATCAGGTTGAATTTCAAGGCATTGATGAACGTAATCGAGCAATCTTGTTTCGATGGCGAGACATAGGCAAGAAGTAATTTGCTTTTTGTCGAGTAAATCCTGCATAACTTGTTTGACTATTGTTAATAATTGCTCTTCGGGCTGTTCTTGATGCTCAATTTTCTTGATATAAGTGTGAATGCACTGAGAACTGACTTTTTGTGTGTATACATCCTTCAATGTAGGATCAAAAGACGAAGCTGCGAGAACAGCATATTCGACGGCCTTATCAAAATCGCCTAAATTGTAGAAAATCTTCGAAGCTAGTCTCGAGGCTATCTCGTGTGCTGAAAATTCTGGATTTTTCGCAAAATCTATTATTAAATTAATCTTATCAGCGATTTGGGGCCATTCATTATCGACAATTTTCTCCAGTTCCCTGATTCCTTTAACTTGGAAATTTTGATTTTTCTCTGTTAAAAGCGCAAGAAGACCTGGCGCTGAACCCCACATTTTTTTAGATTTTTTTTTCTTCAAATTGGCCAATTTTAAAATTCGAAAATAAGACTTTTTAGCAGTATTACACCTCAAATTTCATATTTTTGCAATTTTCCCTTCAAAACGGTATTATCTTTTAATATATTCATGTGTGCATCCGACACTCACAGAATTTTTAAATAAGTCCCCTCAAATCCCAAAATTAAAATCAAATTTAGCTATCTGCGAATGTTAGTATGCACATATTGTTTGTTCACATAGTTTGTTAAACAAACTCTCCAAACTTAATTTTTATAATAATAAAGCTATTCTGAATACGATATTTTGTGTATATGAAAGAGGAACCTATAATATAACAAACTGCATTTTTGAGAAAAATGTATGTCCAAACGAAGATATCTATGGATTGATTTCGATGGCTTGGCAAGGCCAGAAATCCGCAACATATGTTGATTCATGTATTTTTGAATCAAACACATGTCAGTACTTATTTGGATCTCAAAGTTTAACTGGCGCAACAGGATTGATGACGAAATGTTTTTATCATGGCAATAGTGGCAGTATTGCTCCCGAGGGAAATGGCGTCAGTGTTGGTGCAGAAGTTAACGATTTATCGATTTCACTCAATTTCACATATTGTTATTTAAAAAATACTAATTATCTTAATCACACAAAAGGTTATAACAAACAAAAACATTTGCAACAGGTGAATATCACATTATCACATTTATCTTTTGTATCAAGACTCAATTAGATTTTTTTTTTCTAAACAAATCATTACTTAGCAATGAATATTTTCGAATTAAAAGTAAATAAATTACAATACAGGGTGGAAAAGTTCCGAGGACTCTTTTTATGTCGCCATCGTGGACAATTGGCTTCCGAATCAATTTTGAGTTGGAAGTGTGTTATTTGCTTTGACATTGCCTAAAGAGAGAAATTTTGATGAGCTTGATATCGAGAACTTCTTGCATTCTTTTTTCCCTCCATTTGCAAGTTTATGATGTATGAATCACAAAGAAAACTTTTTGATGCCTCTTTATATATATATATGAGCATCTTCAGGAGGAATCATAGACTCCTACTCAAAAATTCTTTTGCGAGTGTAGGCAATATTATTATTAGAGAAAGATACCTTGATAGCAAAAACTTGGAGCAGTTCTAAAAATATGCTGAATTTTGAATCCAAATTTTTGATAAATTTTTTAAAAATTGTCATAAATTTTGATGTTATTAATTAAAACTCAACGTGATTTTCATGTTTTATTTTCTAGAAAATAGTCTCTTTATCTATTGCAATCAATTATCGCGAAGCTGGAATGAATATTTTACAGGAACACCGACACATATTGATAAAATAACCCAATATATAACTCAATCCGGAAATATTTATGTTAATGAAGTTGTATTTCAAGATTTCAAACCAAATGGATGCATAAGAATAAGTGACAACAGTGGAAATACAAAAATGTTACTCGAAAAATGCTCTTTCTTAAGTTGTTCCTTTAATTCAGGTGATGGAGGTTCAGTCTATTTAAAGAAAGGACAATGTGTTCAGCGATATGTCTGCGCAACCGATTCCTATACATCTGATATGGGTGCATATTGTTGTATTTATGGATCTAGTTCTTCTAGTCAAAACAAAGTTCTTGATTCTTCATTTTCACAATTGAAAGCACGTTGGAATGGTGTTGATTTGAAATATGGATCAAAGCTTATTAATCAAATCAATGTTTCTAACTCAATAATTAACGCGACTGTTGCTGTTCATTTTTTGTTTGGAGGCAATGCTACATATTGCCATTTCTATAATAATACTGCAATAGAAATAGTTATTTTCGCTGTTTTTAGAGGAATTTATAATATCAAGAAATGCATATTTAAGGAAAATGTATGTCCTGACTCTGATGTATATGGTTTGATTTCGATGGATGGGAATGGACAGAACTGCATCACATATGTTGATTCATGCATTTTCGAATCCAACGCATGTAAATATCTATTTGGAACAAATAAAAGTATTTTCAGCAGGTGAATATTACATTATCACATTTATTATTTGTATCAAGACTCAATTAATCATTATGCTTTTTTTTTTTGAGTGTCGGTTAATTTTAGGAATGTAAATTTCGGGATAAAATAGTTTACAATTGCAAATGTCGGGAATAGAGAAGAAATGTGTTTGTAGTCCTTTCTCTGTGTCCACATATCAGAGCACAGTTTGTACATACAGCTTATGGCAAGTTATGGATAGTTTGATTTTTATATAAAAATGGAATATTTGATATTATAGTAAATCTGACTAATATTACATGGATAAAGCCAGCATATACTTTTTATAATGTTTCATATATCTTATATGGAATATTATTAAGATTGAGCTATTTATATATAATTAGTATTATCATTTGTTAGTTACAAACTGAATTAAGTTCACTGTTCAATTATACTCGTATTCTGTATGTTGTTTTGAATGTGCTTATATTGAAGTTAGACTTTTATGAGGAGAATAATTGGTATTGAGGTGTTATGGTGTGTTTTAAAGCAATAGATAATAGAAATAAATCTCTTAACAATTTTATATACATAAGGAGCTGTAACTATGTGATAATTCATGATTTAGTATGTTATTTTGGAAATATATCGATATTTATACGTTTTGAGCATCTATTACTGTGTGCCAATGATATATGCACTCAGTTAATTATGTTTCTCAAGCCCCAATGTGCTGTGGGCCCACAGTTGTTGGAGAAAGATGAATCACGAACATAACTTATTGTGTTGATCCTCTTCTTGGGACTTGTGTCAATGAGCCATGCTAGCAGCGACATTTTCATAGAGAAAAAGACTAAAATAATAAGTTTTAAAAATAATTGGAATTTGATTATGATCTGAAAGAGTTTTTAACATTACCATCATTGTATATGTCTCATTTTAATCACTGCCATAGAATAATCAGTACTATTTATTATTTTTGACTATCTAAATTGTAAAAAGTGAAATATGACATATAACAAATTTGACAGATATGATAAAATATGATATGTAAAATATTTTTGACGATGTAAACAAAATCAAGAAGTTGCATTTTACGTTTGTATTAATATTCGGGAGCTGTGTTATCTATGATTTAACAATAGATATTCACTTTTATTGAGTTTTCAAAATTAATAAATTTAATATTCACACAAAACATTAAATAATCTAAGGCATAAGCCATACCTACACGTGGTGTGTTGCTTAGTGGCCGTCAAAAGCATCAAATATCTACTCAATACTATCCATTTGAATATATTGACCTCCACATAAATGCTAAGCTATATTTAAAAAGCACGAGGGTCCAGATTGTATATTATTGTTAATCTTAAAAATTTTGTCCTATTTTAGACTTTGCGCTATTCGTATATTCATATATGCACTGTGTATTCAAACTACTATAATAAGAAAAGCGTCAATAACTAATTTTGGCAAAATAAATTGAATTTTTTCAGGAAAAATTTTCCTTCTGCGGTGTAGTCCCGCGACCTTCATAACTTTTTATCTGATCAATATTTTTTCGATTTGAAAGTACTTTCATGTACATATTGATAGTTGTCTATCCAGTGGTGTAAGTGGCA
>JALKBU010001454.1:0-10925 GCA_023091735.1 Trichomonas tenax
GAACTTCGTATGAAAATATAAGGGTATTCTTGTTTATTTTTCCTTATCGTATTTTTCTTAATTATTCGTTCACTCTTCAAATCAAACCAAACATCATTTACAATTTTCTTATTAAATAATTTTGAAACCTTCCTCGCTGTTTGCGGCAAATCCGTTAAATACGATTTCTTGAATCCGCAATACGTTCCTTCTACTTCCATTTACTTTATAATTAAAAAAATAAATAATTTTAAAATTAAATTTAATCCACAAATGATAAAATCTTTAAATCTTACCGTGAAAACATCACAAAATCATTAAATTTCTTCATTTATGGGCACAAGGCGAGCCAAGGGCTGCCCCATTTGTGTGTGTGTACGAAGAGGAAAAAATACCAAAAATTCACAATATAAAGATGTTAGAGGACCTTCCTGAGGATAAAACAGACGATATAAAAGATACTCCAACAATAGTTATCCAAAGTGGCGACTTTGACACACAAGATTTTAGTTTTCCAGCTCTTGATGATTCTTTGGAGCTCATGACGTGGTACAGGGAAATGGATCGATATTTCGCAAGGATTCATCAGGAAGATCCAGAACCTTCAGATTTTAGCATTCTGACTTACGTAGATTTATGATTCTTAATTTAATAGTACGTTTTTGACCACTTGTATATACAGACCATTGACTGATAGAGGATTCAAAACTCGACAAAATTTTGCTGATATTTTGGCTCCATCTTCTACACATAGCTGCTACTAACATTCGCTGATCACTCACAAATTTGCTAAGGGCCGCTACAGAGGGTTTTTGAGATCCGACTATTATCTCCATATTTAACGATGATTTATGCATATTTATAGAAATATGTAATTTACATCAGTAGTTCGGTTCAATTACAGATATAAAAATATCAATATCTCTATTTAAGATTTCATTCATAATGTTTTTATAAAATTTTGTTCTTTTTCTTTGAGTAAATGCTTCTACCTTTATGATCATATCTATAACTAGCTTATCAATTCATTTTATGAATATGAGTTTTTCACTTTTTTTTGAAAATGTTGAAATATTTAAGCGTTGTATGTTGTTTCTATGATCAGTAGTCCAATCAGTCTGTTTTAATGTGAATGAATTTCATTCATTGTTCATGATTTTTTTGAAAATCGAAAAATTATATTCACAATCTATTATGTATTAAAATATATTATTTCTTTTTACATAAATTCATTTTTTAGTCAAAAAAAAAAATAAATTGCAATTACAAAAACATTTTTCAAGATTGACAACTCAGCGAATCTCTATACATGTTTTTCGATATCATAATGCATACATCCTCATGGCCTGAACAACTTAAATCCTGAAGCTGATTGGAAAATATCAGCAAGAAAGATCCAAGGTTCTTTTATAATTATTTATAATCTCATATTGTTTTTTTTTTTAAAAAAAAACAAATTTAACATATAACTATTATCTACATAACAAACCATAACAAAATTCATTAAGATTTTCATTATTTATTTTTGATATCAAAAGGGATTTTTGCAATTTTTTTTGGAAATTTGGATTCTTCGTGAGATATAATAGCTATTAAAGGGATAATCATTTTTTTTCGAAAAGGGCAAATTTTGTCAAATCACTACTTCACTTTTGAGCTAAAAGTGACATTTCGATTGTTTAAAGATACAACTTTTTTCAAGGTAAATCATTATGATTCAGTCAGTGTATGTATAATCCAAGTTATTTATCATCAATTCCTCAGATATAAAATTGGAACAAAATATATTTAGAATTTGTGGCTCAATTTCAGGCTACATCGATGGCAAATCTACAGCATACTTGCTTGATAACAGAAGCTATTGAAACCAATTGGAATCGATTAAAAAATGAACTCAGGATGCAAATATATCAAAAGCTGTGATGCATCTGATTTGCACACATATTGCAGACAAATTTGGTATGATATTTTAACTAAAAGACGAAAAATTATATCTTGGAAAATATCAAATAAACATATGAGAGCACAACGCTACAACACACATCTTTTAGAAGTCTAACTGTGGAGCCCTGGGACTCGAGGCCTCCATAGGGGAAAAATCATCACTTTGGATTCATGAAATTTCGATTTTCGAAGAATCCTCTGAAATATAGCATCCCTATTGGCTATAGAGTATTCCCACAAAATACGAGTCTTTGATTTTAAGGTTCCTGGCACCCCTCTCTATATCAAAAATTATTTCAAGCTGATATTTTCATGAATTAATGATGAAATAATTTAGTACTTGAACTAAAATATATTGTTTATCAAGAATTAGAAACAAATAAATGAGTTTTGAGATTATCCAAAAAAAAGTAGCAATCAATAAATCGAATATATAAATAGTTCATAAAAATACCAAAAATAAACAAATCAATGAGTTTAAGAACTGATGCTAATGATTTGAAAAATAAAAAGTTAAAATCAAAAAAATATGATGGAGATTTTATAATTTGTCATTGACTTCATTATTCAATAGAACATTAATATTATGAATAAGTCTATTGGATGCTTTATATTAGACATAGATACTGAATGTGATTTTATAACATATTTTAGAAATAAACAAACATGATGAAGTGATGCAATTAAAAGTTAAGAAGGCCTTTTCTGTTGGTGTTCTTTGGCGAACTGGAGACATCAGGGAGGTCTGGAAGATCATCGTAATCACCAGGATCGAATGGATCTGAGTCATCGTCCTCCCATTGCTGTTGCTGCTTAGCAGGCAAGTTTTGCTTCCTTGGTGGATTGTCATCAGGTTTCCATGAAACTCCAACACCACTTGGACCAGGTGATGCCGCGGACGAGTTGAGAGATGATGAAGCGATAGCATGAACATACTGTCTCATCATTCCTTCTGGTTTAGGAATATCATCGTAATAAACTTTCTCAGTCTTCGTTTGCGTTTGTTCGAAACCATCGCTTTGCTCATCCTGTTGATCCGTTGAATACATTTCGTTGCCATAGTACTGATCATTGTCCTGTTTCTCGTAGTACTTGTCATCATCTGGGTTGTAGGTGTTCTCATAGTACTTGTCGTACTCTGGATTATATGTTTCGTTGTATTGATCATTGTAGAATTCGTCATAATTCTGATAATCATCATTGTAATTTTGATAATTCTGTTCGTCCTCATAAAACTGCTCTTCTTCAACGAAATCTTGATCATTGTAATAGTTGTTGTTCTGATCAAGTGTTACTTCACCTGTTTCCGAGAAATTGCGGACTCTTCCTTTGTAAGAAGGCTTGCTTGACTCATCTTCATAATACGGGATGTTTGGAGGCGGAACTGTTGTTGTTCCTGTTATAACGCCTGTGTTGCTGAATGAATCCTGATTCTCAGAGTCGATGCTGAAGCCTGCAGGGAACTTCTCTTCTTCCATTGAGTCAGAATGCCTGATTCTCTGTGCAGGAGTGTTATGAAACTCGTCGAATTCGATGTCTTCGTCACCTTGCTTATTAGGATGACTCGAAGACGGCGCTTCATCATTTGTAGCTTTGTCCATATCAGGATCAGACAAGAAGTCATCACTTTGATTCTTCTTGAGTGGTTGAGGTTTGCTATTTGTTGTAACGACGACTACTGCTGGTTTAGGCTTAGTTTCGACGACTTTTGTCGGCAGCTTTTCGGGTGATTTCTCTGGTGCTTTTTCAACTGTTTGTTTCTGTTCTTGTGGCTTTGCTGCTGATTGAGGCTGCTTCTGCTCTGGCTGCTTTTGCGGTATCTCTGCCTTAGGTTTCGTTTCATTCTGTGGCTTCTTCGGTTCATTCTTTGCTGTGTCAACTCTAAGGCGAACATCCATCTTAGAGTTCGAAGTTTCGATGTGAAGATCGCTTCCGGAAGAAGTCTCGAATATTTGTTGATCGAACGGAACTTTATTGACTTTCGCTTGTTTGTTTTCTTGCTTAGATGGTTCTTGTTTGACTGGTTCCTGCTTCTGAACGTTCTGTTTTTGCTGCGTTGGCTTTATTGTGACAACGTGATCGAGTGGATCAGTTTCTTCACTCTTCTTCTTAACGGGAGCATCAGAGTCCGATTTCTGTGCCTTCTTTTGCTTGTTTGCGAGGATTTGTGCTGTTGTAGCCAAGTTTTCGAGTGTTATTGTTGATTTAAGATCATCGATTTTCCTCTTGAATCCCAAAAGTTGTTTGGTTGTTTTCTTCTGCTGATTAGTCAATAATTTGATTGCATCTTGGATGTCACTTGGTATCTGAGAGTTCTGCTGTGGCTGCATCGCCATCGTTATCGTAGAGAAGACTTGATCTTCATTCTTGTGTGGCGTTCTGAGATTTTGCCAAATAATTGCGGCATTTTGGTGCCTGTGGAACATGTGAGCATCCAGCCTCGATAGCGAAGGAACATCTTTTAAGCAAATCGGGCATTTTTGACTATTCGAATGTTTTTTGTTATTTTGGTTTTTGAGTGTTTCATTTGCTTTAGTAAGCTTTTTGACGGCGTTTTTCAGTTTCGTAATTGTTTCTTTGTCATTTTCCATAATAATTTGCAAAATCGAGAACAATTTTTGTATTTCTGCTTGATTTTGATTGTAAAATGTTGTAGAATCGAGAAATTCTTCTTGAATACGCTGCATTGATTGTTTGTCTTTGTTCTGTATCAAAGTTTTTGCATCTAAATTCGCAATCGTTGACCAATTGAAGCCATTTATGTCACTGATGCCACTGTTGGCGGGCGGCGGTGGCTGAACAATCGTTATTGTCGGCGGCTGATTTTGTGGCCAAATAAATCTTGATTGCATTTTAATTTTTTTTATGAAGCAATAAAACGTTATATCCTTGATTTTCAATTTTAACACCAAATTTATATAATGCTCCTCTATTGCTATTATTTTGTCGCTTAATTTCCTCCCAAATATCAAAATATTATAACACCACAATATATCATCTAAATCACCTCATTCCTTATATTCTCACGATACATTCCTATAAAAACATTCGGATCTTGATCTAAATAATTATTTACGAACAAAAAATATAAGATGAATAAAATTAAAATAATTAGAGACTTTCTGTGATGTTTTTCATTACATCGCATACTACAATTAAACATATTTCATTGATTGTTTCGTCAAAAGCTTCTACAAAAGATTCGATATTTTGAAGATGTTGACTGAATGATTTATACTCCCATTGCGATGAATCATTGAGCAATGAAGTTGAATTCTTAGATATTCGCTGTCTTCTTGGGGAAATTTGAGCGTATGTTGGAATTGGAGAAGCATTTTCAACTTTTTCATCATCATCAACAAAACTTGGTTGAATTTCGCTATTAGATAAATCATTATCATTAGCTGATGTGGATATAGGAATATATGACCTTGTGCTTGGATTCCATAGTCGTGAAACATTTCTGGGAGAGGGAGAATGATATTCTGGTGGATAATTATAGATATTGATCACCATTTTTGGTTTATCAAGTTTCACTGACTTCAAATCAGAATTCACAGAGACTTCGACAGGATTATCGTGTTGTTCAACGTCTGATCTTGTATCCTGAATACTTATGTCGTGCATTGATGCATTGTCTTTTTGTATTGATTGATTGTTCATTTCATTTTGATTTTCAAGAATTAATGTTGGTTCTTGAAATATTTCAAGATCATTTTGATTGAGTTTTCTCCCTTCATTAATGATATCAACAGAATCAATCTTATGCAGTGAATTAGTTCTTTCATCAGGAATTGGTCTCGAAAATGGATTGACATCAGATTTTGACAACATAACTATGCTATCATTGTTTTCTTTAGTCTTTTCTGTTTGCATTATAGAGAGCCTAGACTGTGGATGTTCTATGTCATTGTTGACATTGATTTTCAGCTTTCTATTTCTTAATCTTTCCAGAATTCTTGATTTTTCATTTTGTGATTCAGATTGTTGTTGTTTTGTTACATTAGAATTGTTATCAATGTTAACTCTGAGCTTTCTCATTCTTAATCTCTCCATAATGTGTGATTTTTCTTGGAATTTTGATTGTGCGTATTTCATTTGTTCATATTTCTTTATCCATATTATTTTGCAAGACCATCGGATCCATCGGACGCGATTTGAGCTTTTAATTTGTTGTTGCTTTAACACTGCGATTTGTGATGATAAAAGGCTCTTGAAAATTGCTAATTTGTATAATTGTGGCAAAGGAAGCCAAAATGTGACTTGAAAATGATCCCTAAGGTCTAATAAAGCATTGTGCATGTTGTTTTGCTTGTATATGGCTGATGAAAATGATTTCCATTTATTTTGATGATATTGTCTAATTAATGATTGCTTTTGTGCAATTTGTACGTATTTTCTGACAAAAGCACAGAATTTATCTCTGTAATATAACTTATAGCATGTGGATCTTTGATTTCTAGAGATTAAAGAATCATTAAAGCGAATCCACTTCGACAACAATTGTGCTTTTTTGAAGTTTGATTCTTTTTGATTGGAGTATAGTTGATTCATTATTGTGGAAAAGATCAAATCCCAATTTTTAATTGATTTAATTTGATGATATTTCGATATGGAACTGATTTTATTGATCAAATGCATCCATTTTGATTTTATTTCATATGTGTAACGTGCGCTTACTAATTTATGTTGAACATTTTGAAATTTTGGAATGTAATTCTTGTAATTTAGTTTTCTCACGAATAATATCCATTGACTTCGAATGTAGTTGTGGTATTTTTTCATTTCCAATTGTTCGTTTGTTCTATTTCCCCAAATTGAAAAATACGTTTTTAATCGTTTTTGCATAATGAACGAAGATAGATCCAAGATTCGTGCAGAACACTCGAGTATTGTCTGTTGTTTCTTTTTTATGGCCATATCACAAAGATTTTTCCATAAAATTTTATATTTTAGCTTTCTTTGGACTAAATCTTCATCCACATCACGAGAAACAGGGTCAATATTCTTCTTTTTAACTTTGTTTGAAGAATTATTCACACTCTGTTGACTTTTCGTCTGTATTTTAACTTTAAAAAATGTCATTTTATTCCTCATTTTGATGAATTTCCTGTTGATATTTATAGTGACATTGAGGAGGAATATACTATACATGAAATGATTTTACTTAAAAATAAACAATAATAAAAATACATTCTAATGTCTCTTTGATGCCATTTCTTTCGCTTTCTCACGCGAAACGAGAGCGATGGCATCTGTTGGACAAACAGTCTCACAAAGGCCGCATCCCGTGCATTTGTCAGCATCAACTTTGTAAACGAAACGAGATGGAACAATCGTGATTGCGTCTGTTGGACAAACAGTGCATTTTCCGCACATGATGCATGAAGAAGGATTGACGAGATGATTGATAAGAGGTTCGTCACCAATAGATTCAATGTCGAACTCCTGATTTGCGTCAGCCCACTCCTTCGTTGTCTTGAAGCCCGCTCTCCACATAGCGAATGAAACTTGAGTATTGAGATGTTCGATGCCTTGCCCTGTTCTCTTTATTTCACTGGGCTCGATCACACAGAAGACGTATCCACTTGAGAAAGCTTTCATGGCTTCCTTCTTGTTCTTAACGCCGTATATGATATTCTTGGAATTGGAAGTGCCATTGAGAACAATAACAGAGTTCTTTCTGAATCTTTTTGCGACATCAAAGTCATCTGAAGATTCGCATTTGATTTCAACGAAATCGCAGTGTGGAGATAACTTCGCGAAATCTTCATCGAACTCATCAGAGTCAGGGCGAATTTGTGCAGCAAGAATCGAGTTCGGATAACCCTTTCTCAATTGCTTGATAATGTCCAAAGCCTGTTCGGCGTTAAGATGTGGATTGAATGCGATTGCTTTTCCTTTCTTGTAAGTTCTCATTCCACTTGTTGATGATCCAACACCAATGACGAGACCACCCCATCCCTTGTCGAGGTATTTCTTGCATGCGGTGAGATTCTCTGTGAACGGAGAAGCTCCAGCAATGAATGGAGAGCTGACGATCTTCTTTCCATCCAATGATGCTGAAATATCGCAGGGACGATGTTCGTACTCGAAAGCGTTGAAGTTCGACACTAAATCATTTTCAATTGTTGGAATTGGTTCTCCCATAAGGAAAGCGTGGCACTTCATGGCAGCGTTCTTTCCAGATGCTGAAGCTTGAACAGCTGTCGTGTTCTTTCCTCTTGCTTGTCCAGCAACGAAAATCTTATTGTTTTCTGTTCCTTCTTTGATTGTTGAGCGCTGTCCTAAAGCTGGGACAACAATATCAACGTCTTTCCAAACAAGATCTGTGTCTTTGATGACATTGAGATTCGAGTCGAGCTGCGCGAAATGGACAATAATTTTGCCATTTTTATCTTTTTCTAACTTTTCGACTGAGACCCTTGGTACAACGGAAATGCCAAGACATATCATCGCGCCACGTTCTTCCGGTGACAAAGGAGCCTGATCAAGCGTTCTTCTATAAAATATTGTTACAAACTTTGCACCAGCTTTAGCTGCGACATTAGCGACATCGACAGCAACACCACCACAGCCATTGATAACAACAGACTTTCCTTTGATATCATTAACATTGAGATGGAAAAATTCATTTGGTGTGATAGCGAGATTGGCACCAGAACACGACATCTTTGTGAGATTTTGAGAACCAATGGCGTAAATAACTGCGTCATAATCCTTTTCCATCGATTTATCGAAAGATGAATTCAATCTAACTTCGGAATCACCAACAATCTTCAGAAGTTCAAGATCCATGTCCAATACATCACTTGGGAATCTGTATTTGGGAATAAGTTGGACATCACCTCCAACTTCAGGATTCTTCTCGAAAACAATGACTTTGTGGCCTCTCGATGCGAGGCAACTAGCAGCAGATAAACCTGAAGGTCCAGCACCAACAATTGCCACTTTCTTTCCAGTAGGTTTATTCTTTTTGATCAATTCTCTAAATCTACCTTCTTTACACGCTCTCCTGATGATCTCTGCCTGAAGAGCCGGTATATTTATAGACGTATCGAGCTTCTGACGTGAGCATCTCGACATACAGTGATTAACAGGGCAAATAACACCGCAAACCGAGCCTAAAGGTTGCTTAGCGTATATACAAAGAGCAGCATAATCCATATCCGACAATTCACCGCTCATTGCCGCATTAATAAACTCAGATGGATCAACTTTACACGGGCATTCTTGATTGCACGGCTTTTCCGGACATTGCAAACACTTATCCAGCTCAGATCTAAAGTGTTGACCGTTTAGATATCTGTATCCCTTTTTTGGATCGATTTTGGAAGGAAATTGCAACAACATTTTTTATTTTTTACAAAACTCATGATTTACCTATAGCACATCAAATATAGTATTTTTTCCTATAAACGTTACTTGTTTCTGAGAGGATCACTTGTCATGTAATCAATATTACATGACAAATTCATTAATTTTTTATGAGAAAGTTTTGATTAATAAAAAGCCTTCATTTTATCAGCAATACAATTCATTGCATGAGGTGTAGTTTATTCTTTGCTAAGTTGATTATATTCAAAGAAATCATTGAGTGTCAGCATTGATTACATCATGTTTCATTTCCTGATATTTTGATTTAAATAATGAGCAAAGACACTACGGACATCGTCACTAAGGCTATAGATCAAGATAAATTCTTCGAAACGTTCAGCAAAGCGAAAGTGTAGAGCATGCGAAATTGACTCTGATTCAAGCAACATATATTATTAATGGCTCGAAAGCTGTATTCACCAAAAAAGAATGCGTAGGGATATTCTAAAAGATTGATGTAGAATTTAGTGGAAAGAGTATCAACGAAATCGGAAAAAAAAAACTTATTTTTCTTGGAAGCAGCTAATACTGCACTTGGAATTCGAATTTTCAAATCAATTATATATTTCATTCAAGAACTGAATCGTAAGCAAGAACAAAGTGCAGAATTTTTTTTTAAATTTACAACAGCAATACATAAAACTGGAAGCAGATTATGATAAGATCGCTCAACCCATCCAAAAGCCACAAAGCTTTGAGGAAACTTACAAAATTCTTGATCAACTTGCCATGGCAGGAAATAATGCAGCGATTTCACAGCATTGCGATAAAGGTCTTTCCGAAATCAGAGATCCATATCAAAACACTGTCTTTACATATGCTTGTTTCAATGGCAATTATGCTCATGCTGACGCCCTGATTAAAGGAAACTGTGATATCAATGCCGTCGATGGTTTAGGTAACAATGCAATGATAATTGCTACTGTTGGAAACCAAAAGAACATTATTATGTTGCTCATATCTTATGGCTTCGATGTAAATTGGCAGAACCCAAATGGATATGCACCGATTCACTTCGCCTGTGAATTAGGCAATATTGATCTTGCTAAATTCTTAAATGCGAACCATTGTAACTATTATGCAAAGAACATCAGAGGCTTTGAGCCAATCATGATTGCCACAATCAATGGCCATCTTGATATAGTTAAGCACTTTATTTTGATTGGCTCCGATATTAATACAACTGATAATGACAACACAACTATGGCTTGTTGGGCTTCATTCCAAGGGCATTTGCACGTTCTTGCATACCTTGTGAAGCAGAGATGCGATTTAAATATAAAGAAATTTGATGGAGATTCATGCATTCATGCAACTGCCGCTGGAAATCGTTCTAATATCATTGATTTTCTGCTTTCCCAAGGAGTTGATGTCAATTTGAAAGGTGCAAATGGTAATGCTCCATTTCACAAAGCCATTGAGGCAATAGCATTCGATGCCATTTATTTCCTTGATAATGCAGGTGCCAAACCTGTGGAAAAGAATTCTGAGGGAATTAAAGTAGTATATGATGGGGGTTACTTGTCATTCTAAATATAAAGGATGTATGACAACATATATATATAGAGTGTAATTCCGAGCAACTAATTTTTAAGTTAATTTTTAAAATAATTTAATTTTTTATT
>JALKBU010000144.1:0-72307 GCA_023091735.1 Trichomonas tenax
CTTATACCACTGGATAGACAACTATCAATATGTACATGAAAGTACTTTCAAATCGAAAAAATATTGATCAGATAAAAAGTTATGAAGGTCGCGGGACTACACCGCAGAAGGAAAAATTTTCCCAAAATTCAGTGACACCCAAATTCGGTTATTACATAAAATGTGTGTAATCAACTAATAAGTGAATATAATATAATAATAACATTGTCGAGATACACTCTAAATAAATAGCTCAAAAATGACTGACTATCAATGTGTAATTTGGAGTGTGTCACATCAAGAAGATCATAAACAGCATATCAGCTATTATATTCATATACTATAGTACTGATATATACTTTCGCATCGAGTTGTTTATTGTTAATGCCTTGGAATAAATTCTAGAATTATTGTGTTTAATGCGTGAAATTGTGTGTATTTATGAAGTCCACATACTATCCAAAGATACCTTATTACAAGCATACAGTTTTTGATGGTTTATTATAATATTTTATGAAAAATATGTAATATCTTATACTCAGAAGAGAGATTAGGGGGTTGTTTGACATGAAGCACTAAATTGTGTAGAAAGAAGCTCCTTTTATTCCTGTTTAGGCTCTTTTATTGAGGGTAGTTTGGTTCTTTGATATGAGCAATAAATTTAGTAACACTGCTCATAGCGAATTTTCTACAAATTGGGGTGTCACTTTTCTAATATAATGAAAGGTCTCATTGGGAAATTTACTCGATCTAAGCCAGAGCCGCCGGCTCCAAAATCAGTGGTCGTAGAAACACCAGTCAAAGAAATGGAAAATACCGATTTAGTTCGCCGCTGTGTCATTTTCAAGGAAAATCCGCTTAGAATCGCAGAATGTCAAAACCATCTCGTCAGACTCTTAAATGCTATCGCTAAAAACTACGAGTTCACCGAAAGGGACATTGAGGATATATATTTCAGCGTAAGTTTTGCTTGGAACAGCAAAGATTTAATTCTTCACAGATTAATTTTGTTATTTTTACGTTCTCTTAAGGTCCCAAAGACCATCGCATTCATGATGACACATTCATTAGCGAAAGATGCTATTTCAGATATTATTTTCATCAAAGCTGTTGCAATTCGTTATATGCCGCACCTTTTGCCTCCAGAGAACATTAAGGATGCTGGAAGGTTTATAAAGCAGCTGATGTCGTCATCAGAGCCTCTTGCTACATCTTCTGCTTTGTTATCTGCATTTTCATTTATTAATATTGGCGGACTTAAGGAAGTTAAGGGCTGGTTGACCGACATCAAAACATCCTTCAGA
This sequence comes from Trichomonas tenax, assembly GCA_023091735.1. NCBI lineage: Eukaryota > Parabasalia > Trichomonadida > Trichomonadidae > Trichomonas > Trichomonas tenax. Next base: position 1,284 of record JALKBU010000144.1, read on the forward strand.
AAGGGTGGCTACAGCCAGTATCATTCTCAGCTCGTTCTTTATAAAATTTATCAAGGTGATGGCATTTCACTCAAACAGAAAGCAGAAGAATGGAAGAATTCATGTGGTAATCTTTCGCTACAGGCACATGTTTTAGTACAAGTTGCTCTTGAGGCTTCCAATCTCTTGAAATCACCAGAGCCACTGAAAATCATTAAAGATGCTTTAGCACATAAGAGTGCAATTGCAAACTTGGACGCAGTTAGAGCTATCTTGTCGTCACCGCTCGCTTCATCCGATTTGATTTCTGCAGCAATTTCAAGATTACATACATTATTACAATCTCCAGTCAAACTTACAATTTACGCAGCTTTGAGAACAATCTCACAGTATGCTCCTAAGCGTCGCGAGGAATTTGCTGTCTGCAATAGCACACTCGAAAGATTATTAAACGAAAATGATAAGCAACTGTCATCATTAGCAGCGATCTCATTGCTCCACACAGGATTTGAAGCAACAATTGATCGCGTTTTACCGAAAATTGGCGAGTTTACAGCTAAATTACCAACTGATCAGCTCACTAATCTTCTTAAATCATGCATCGATCTTACAGTTAGATGCACATCAAAGGCTGAATCTATCATGCAGTTCATGTGGACCAATTTCAGGTTGCAAGATTCACATCCAACACAAAGAAGCTTTGTTGATGCCCTGTTCAGATTCTGGGATACACTCAAGGAACGTAGATCATTAGTTTTAAGATATTTATGTGAATACATCGAGGATGCTAAATTCAACGAAATTTGCATTGATGTTATCAATTTCCTTGCAAAGAAAGCTACAGATAAAGAATACAGAATGGAAGTTATTAGAGTTCTCTGCAACCGTCTTCTCCTTGATTTGGTTGATGTCAGAGCTGCTGCAATTGATGCAATCGCTTGCTTCGCAGTTGGCGATTACAAGGATGCAGCTGAGGTTAAGAAACAAATCCAGAGATACTGCCACGATCCGGATGATGAAGTTAGAGATAGGGCTCTCTTCTATACATCCTGCTTTAAGAATAATCGCCTTGATCTCATCACACCACCAGAACTAAAGCCACAGGCTATGACAAATGTCAAGCTTATCAGCGAGCAATCACAACAGACAGCAGCTGCTTTGGAGGCTATTCAACAGATTCAGAACGTTCAGGAAGAGGAAGAGGAACAAGACCCAACAGATTTGGCTCTCCAGGAAACTTATGGAGCTCCATTGTTCACTTCCGCATCAAAGGTTGTTTTCGGTTCGGATACAGAAATTCCAGCGAGCTATGTTCTTATTGAATACCAGAACAATCTCGTCTTGAAGTTCACTGTCAAGAATACAATGTCTGAAGAAATCAACAATTTGTCAATCGAGTTAGAAGGATTTGACGATGAGGCAGCTGGTGTTGTTGAACAGAGTGAAGTCGAGACTCTCGAAAGCGAACAACAGGCTACTTGCTATGTTGCATTAGAGAAGGTGGAAGGCAAGTTCGAGTATGAAGCTAGATTTGTATTCAAGCTCGATGACGAGGACAAGGATCTTCCATTCGATGATCCAGTTGTTATCTCTCCAATGATGTACATGCAGCCAACAGAACTCACAAATTATGAGGAAGTCAAGCAGAAATTAGAAGCTCATGAAACAATCAAATTCAAGCTTAATAGAATTGCAAATCATGACGAGTTTGTTTCTTACATGGAAGAACAGCTCAGCATGAAGAACCTTTATTCAAAGAAGGAAACCAAGATCACTCATGATGTATTTGTTGGTAAGTATCGTGATGGCAGAATCGCCATCGTATCGACTCAAGTTCTCCTCGACAATAAGGGTGGAGCTTTCATTAAGCTTACGGTTAATGGCGATGAGGATCTCTACAAAGCGGTCGTTGGCCAGTTCAAATGATTTAATTATATATATTAAAGTTCTTTTTTTTCCTCCCCCACTTCTTTCTTATTGAAAAATAGGGATCAAATAAAACATATTTAAAACATAATTTCACATATAGATAATATAACAGATTGATTAATAGCAGTTGTGAGAGCTGCGGATAAATTTTTTTCAATAGGATTTTTGGGTGCAGCAATTTTCTCGACATGACCAAAGTCAAGTTGTTGCATTATTCGGTTCAGAGTATTATTTATTGACTCTTTCAATGATCGTGATAATTCAACATCTACTCTTGTTGTAACACCAGTGATTTCATTCTTCTTTGTTTCGCTGCTAACTTCAGTGGTATAACGCATTAATGGGAAACTGTTCAAAACTGCGGATTCGACAGATTGCTGCAATGATTCATCTAAACTTGAAACAATTTTTGAAGGAAGTTTTGTTATAATTGGAGCTAAAGCAGGAGCTTGAGGGAGATCGTTGTTGTGTGGTTGCTTTGCATTCTTTCGACTCAATAATGGAACATCATCTGATGTATCATTATTGCGTTTTGATAATAATGGAATATCAGTATCAATTGTCTTTCTTGACAATAGAGGAAATTCGGTATCACTCTCATTGTTCTTTTTCGATAACAACGGAATATCAGTATCAGCTTCATTGTTTCTTTGAGAAAGTAGAGGAACATCGGTATAAATTTGATCATTTCTTTTGGATAGCAAAGAAATATCGGTGTCGGTTTCATTATTTCTTTTAGATAGTAATGGAGCATTAGAATCAAATGTATTTTCGATAGCAGTGTTATTTCGTTTCGAGAATAGTTTTTGACCATTAACAGGAGACTGCTTTGGCGATAATGCTTTCTGATCAGTTTCTGCTTTTTCTTTCCTTGGAGATGAGCTTTCTTGATTTATCGGAATGTATACAATGTCAAGTGCTCTCTTTAATGAATTTGAGATAGTTTCTGTAAGGACACCAGGAAGCAACTCATAAAACTTGTTAGGAAGCTGGAAATAAAAGTCTTTCTTTGGCGGGTATTCCTCATATTTCTGTAAGTTTTGAACAGATTTTGGAGATATTTGAATTTTATCCGAAACTGAAGTCTTAGGACTATTTGACCCCACTTCAATATCGGATATGACCTTCTCGCTTACCATTACATCTGATGGTTGTGTAGGTTGTGGAGCTGATGATAATACGGGTCTGCTTGGATCATCAAAATCAGATATAACTTTTTCGCTAACTAACTGTATTGCTTCATTGTTTTTCTCTTGGACTGGAGGAAGCTTCACTATGCGTTTGGGTCTTTGACCACGAGGCGAAACAACCTTTTCAACTTGGTGTTTATCAACTGTGTTCGTGTCTGTATTAAAATCACTTGTCTTAATTTCATTTCCAGCAACAATAGGCTTCGAGATATCCAAGTTCATTCCTAGTCTAACTGGGACATAAATTTGATTAACGCGAGTATTTGGAAGAACGCCACTATCCTCCTGAACCACTCCACCACGAAAAAATCTATCTGACCGAAAAAAGTTTTCTGGATGAAAAAATTTATGGGGCAGATTGAGCTCGTCAGGCGATGCTTGTGGCTTTCCCTCCGTTTCCTGCTTTCTAACAACAATCTCTGCGCTGATAGTATCTGAGTCCTCCGTTATAGTTGGGAGCATTGTATCAACGAGTCTGTCTTCTCTCTCATTCGAGAGGGCTTGAAATGAAAGTGCTGTCAAAATTGATTCTATTGAGTCATTGACAACCGAAATAACAGTTGCATCAAGTGAAAGGGACATACTATCTGGGACAGTAACTTTGGGCTCTTCTGCTTGTGTTAATGTAGTTGAAAAATCATATTCAATATAACCTTCCAACAAGTTTTGCAAAATATCCATTGGCTCGTCAATATCTCTGACAATAGTATCATCGAGAGTGATTGTGAAATGCTCACATTCATCAGGCAATTCCTCTTCGATTGTTTTAGCATCGAAATCAAATTTAACTTGTTTTTGTTTAAGCTCTGTTGTTTCTTTGGATTCGACTTCAATTTCTTTCGGTTTTTTCTCTTCATCCTTGGTATTCTCATTTTCCTCGTCGGAAGAATTTGAGATGGATTCTGTCTCAACATCTCGTTGAATGAAGTTTGCTTTCATCAAGAAATTCATATTCGCAAGTTTGACAATATTTGAAACAACGCCATCAAATGATTGCGATATTAGATTCTTCATTACATCAAAGGTGATATCTTCAGTTTCCTCCTTGAATTCTAAAGGCCATTGTGGTTGCAAGTCCCAAAATACTCTTGGAACAAACCTAGCAGCAACAGATGTATATGTTCTTGTCAACCAATCACCCAATGTTGGAAGATTAATATCAACATTAATTGGATCCAAACCTGTGCTGTTTTCTTCTGACTCATTAATATTTTGTTGAGCTTCTCCTTCAATAGTGTGTTGATCTTCTGATTCATTATATGATTCCACTTCCTCTTCGTTGATATATTCATGGCTGGCAATTAGTCTTGTATCGATTAGTTCAAGTACATCAATAACAAACCAACTAACTTCTTTTGGAAGGAAGTGAGTGACCAAACCTGTGAAGTTAGGAAGTTTTATTTCTGGTTTATCTTGAATTTCACTATCATAGCGCCTGATATCAATATCCAACATCTTTTCTGCAACAGCATTTTCAACAGCTTTGTTGAGAGATTCTTCAATATCATCAACCACAGCATCTCCATCTTTTTCGGATTCTGGTGGTATGTTTACTCTCATCATTTTGGCAAAATCATCCAAGGATTCAGAATCGTCATTCGATGAAGAGTGGTGCTTTGAAGGAATTAAAACGGCTCTTGAAACATTTTCTTCCTCTTCTTCTAAATCTAATTCAACATCATTTGAAGAAATTGGATTCATTAATTGTTGAGATACGCTTTCTTCCTCATCTTCCTCTTCGAAATCGAGTATTTGAATGTCAATGACATCTCTCTCATTGACTGGTTCATCTTCTTCGCTATATTCATCCATTTTATGAACGATTTCCTCATCATCTTCTTCCTCAACTATTTTTTCTTCTGCCTCAAATATCTGAGGAATTTCAACATCTTCTTCCTCTTCTAATGAATGCTGTTGTTCATCGCTTCCATAAGAAATTGTTTGCGGGATTTCAAAGTCTTCATCTGCATTCATTAATTTTTGATTGTTCTCTTCTTCTTCATTTTCATTGGTGATTGTTTGCGGAATTTCATAATCTTCCTCCTCTTGGAGTTCTTGCTGCTGTTCATCGCTATCATTTGTAATTGTTTGTGGGATATCAATATCTTCTTCCTCGTTTTCTGAACTGCTATTCTTGCCTAAAGGAATGACTTCATCTAATTCTTCTTCTTCATTTGGAATCTTCTCATCAATTTCCTCTTCATATTCATCCAAATCTTTTTGGATTGTTTGATCTTCATCTTGTGGTTGATCTATTGTTATCTCATCAACAAGTTTGTTAAATGCATCTGTTGTTGTAGTTGTTGGTGGTGTCGGAGAATCTTCCTCTTCCTCCTCGACAATATCATTTGTCGGCTTTTCATCCTGTGTTGATTCAATTGTCAATTCGTCAACTAGTTTAATGAATGCTTCTGCTGTAGTCGTAGTTGTTATTGGTGAGTCTTCCTCTTCATTTTCATCGCTTGACATATCTGTAATAATGCTCGATCCTCTTTCATCAATTTCACTCTTGGTTGGCTTAGAATAGCTCTTCCTGACAGCAAAATTCAAATCTTCATCAAGGAATTTGTTAAGTTCAGACATGTTGAGAGTCGATGAAATCTCATCGATATTGATTTGGCTGTTCTTGATTTCTGTTTCTTCGTCGTTCTTGTGAATGTTATAGTTTGCTTCAGGTGGAACCTCAAATATGTATTGATCTGATGATGAATCCTCTTCTGCATTTTGTTCAATTTTGCTGTTTTCATCATCGCTCTTCTCGAATTCAATTTCTGTCTTTGTCTGATTACCTTTTGGACTTTGTTCAGTGAAAATATCACTGAAGAAATCAGAATTATCAAGAACTTTGAAGAACTCGTCAGTCAAATCAAACTTCTTTGGTTTAGTTTCATCGATATCTGTGAAAATAAATTCAAATTTATTGATTGCATCTTTGACAATCTCGTTAACATCATCCATAATAAATCTTTCAACAACTTTGACACCATCCTTTGACAATGCTTCCTCGAAGTCTTTTTCTGGCTGCTTTTCACCTAAATATGAAATCGAAGGATACTTTCTGTTCTTGAGTCGAAATCCGACAAGATCCTTGCATATCGATAAGTTGTTTGGAATCTGAACAAACGGCATCTTATTGGAAATAATTTTTGGAACTTCAATAGTTGCAGAAAGAACTGGTGTGACAAACATCATATCCATGAATTTTGGTACGAACTTATACCACATTGTGAAAACTTTCGATTTCAATTCTCTTTCCTGTCTCCTTTTCTCATTGACTCTCTTGTACCATTTTGTGATTTTCATCGCATTGCGTGATGTAACACCAACCATATACTCGCCGAGCGAATCTTGGAAGAACTTTCTCGAGTAATCCAAAATTGCGCGACTTGTTGTGGCATTTTCGTGCCATTTTGCGAATGTCCTCGATAAAATTCTATTGCGAGTATACTGAGTAAGTTCTTGCCTTGCAGATGTGAGTGAGTTCGTACGATTTTGTTGAACAGCCTTTGAAATTAAAACGTATATCTTCATTGACTTTGTCAATTGTGAACGTTGATATTCAAGTATTTCAATTTGACTATGATATGATAATGCATTGCACAGCTTTATCCAAGCTGATTTTCTTGCAATGCGAATTTCTTCTAATTTATGTGCTTCCTTTATTTGCTTAATCTTGAGTTCAAATGACAAATATTTCCAAAAATTCATGAGGTCTAGGAGTTGCTTCTCATAGAGCAAGTTATTCGTGTAATTTGAGCGTAATATCTTGAATTCAAAAGATTTCCATTTATTATAGTAGTCAATTGCTTTCAAGTACTGTTGGAAACGGTTTTCTTTATTAATTTCATACAAACCTTCAAGCAAAGAATACCATTTTTCTCGATAATAATTTTGAATGTCGTTAACATTTGTAATCCGGTTCTTCCATTGCGTAAAGTACTTTTCAAGTGTTTTCTCATCATTCCGCTCTGTGATCGCTGCAATAAATTGTTCTGTTTTAGATTCTTGTTGTATTTTGATGTAAATTCTTTCCCAAAGTTCAAACACTTTGTTCTTATTTTCGTCATGTATCCTATCAATTCTATATTTGAACAATATTTCGTGCAAAAGCTTTCTCCATGCGAATTTAACTTTCCATTTTCGCATTGCAATCTTTGTTTTCGCTGTATAGAAGTGAATATATGATCTATTGAGTCTTTCAATATCTTTTACATTGCGTATTGATGCTTTTCTCACTTTCTTAGCAACAATCGATTTCCATTTTTCTCTTAGAATCTCTCTATTCCTGCTTTTCGTAGCACTACTACTTTTTCGAGAAGTTCTGGAATGATGTTCGTTGTTTTGTGGATCAACTTTAATAATTCGGCGCTTTTTTGCCGAATTTTCAGTCATCCATAAAAAAAATTTTCAATGATACATTATATGAACTTCAAGGAAAGGAAAGAATCAGCGAATTTGTAATGCATTTCTGCAACAGAATCTATTGTTAGCTCGTGACTGTATTTTCTAAAGGTGTTGAGAAAAAAAATTCAATTTGAAGTTACATAAATAAACAAATAATATTTAACTTACATTTCAATATAATGGATCAAAGCATTGATTGTTATCTTTGAATTATCGCTTGCAGACTTGGACGTCTTAGTAAGAACTTTCACAGCATTTGCGTTCTTTAGTGCCTTCTTTCCGTCATCATTACCTGCAATAGCATGTAAAGCACAAAGCACACGCATTACACCATCTTCGGATTCACTGACTTTGACAAGATTATCAATTACATCTTCAGTCAACACATCGTTTGTGTATAACTCGCCTTTGCTAACCATGTTTGCAATCAGAGCAGCAGCACATTCTACCGTTCTTGAGTTGTCGCTTAAAAGAAGCCTTGCAATTTCATCAACATTACTAACAATAAAACCACCAACATCAGAAGTGTGATAAACTGCATTAGCAAGGGCATAACAGGCTGCAGCACTTACATCATCATCTTCATCTGATATCAATTCGACAAGCCTAGGAACTGCATTTGCTGAGAACTCCGAAGGACGGCCGCCATGCTTCCAAACATTACCTAAAAAGTGAGCGCTTCTCTGCCGCACATAGTTTGATTTGCTCTTCAAGTCTACCAAAGCAACGTCAAGAAGCTCACACTCTTCAAGAACAGCTATGTATTCAGGACTTAAGCGAGCATAATGTGCTGCAACGATATAGCAAGCTTCGTGAGAAAACTCATTAGCGAGAAGAGCATTAATTATATCTGGGTATGCATCCTTGAGTATGTTATTTGCTTGGGTAAAAGATAACACGCATTGAACAAGCAAAAGTACTTCAGCAGATGGCTCTGTTAAACTACTATCAGATGATAGGAATCGACACAATGATGGAATTAACCCTTTGTTGCAGAGAAGCTCGCTGTATTGTTCCAGTGTCTTGCGATCTTCCTCAAAGAGTTTAAGAACATATTCACAAATATCATTTGTGCAACAAGGAACGTTAAATATATCAATCATTGATGGAAGAAGTGGGGTAATTGTAACTGTTGGTAGTGAAAGCATGGATGATAAAAGTGGTGCTTGATGAATTGGAAGGAGCATTGGAAGTTTTTCGATACAACTGCTAAGCATATTCTCCTCAATTTGGAAGCACCTGAAAGGCGATCCAAATACAGCTGCATAAAGAAGAATCTCCTTTTCAGCACGAGGAGAAGAAGAAGCAGCGCTCAATAATGATTTCAAACGTATTTCATATTGAGCATCACCGCCACAAAGGAAGCGAGATAAATACTTGATATCTTTTCTTGCACTGATATTTGTGACTCTATTTTGGAATATTTGAACACTGTTGAGCTGCTGTAAAGAGGCTTGACAGAAGAAGAGAGCACTTGAATATAAGCAAAAACTACTAATATGAGATTTCGTATCATCCAGGAGCTTGAAAATAGCATTAACAAACTCTGAGACCGGCGCAATACTATTGAAGCAGGATTCATCGCGTGCAACCATAGCAGCAATTAATGTAAGTGCACAGCAAGAAATAATAGGTCCTGGAGATTTTATTACTGCAAAACTGAGAATAGGAAGTGTTTGTACTGCTGATTGACTGAATTTCTCTCCGAATGTCGCCGAAACTTTCATTAGATATACAAGTAATACATATAGAATTTCTGTATCGTCAACACTCAATGTTGTTAAACTCGCTAGTAATGAGTTATGTAATTTGTCACATATTTCATCTGGAATTGGTGGGGGTGTGTATTCTTCTTCGGATATTCTGCATTGAGCGTAAGGAGTTATAACCGCATGAGAAAGGAAGTGTAAAGTATTATGTGATGTTGGACAATTTGTCAATAGCTTATTCGTTGCTGTTGCAACATAGGGTGAGTATCTTGATGAATCGGCCTTAAGAAGTCTTACAACAATTTCTGTAGCTTGTTCACATGTATCATCAAGCTCTATGAAATAAGATATGTGCATCGCAAAAGTTTTTGCAAAAGGCGATTGTTCGATTTGTTCCGCACCGGCAAATGCTTCAAGGGCCTCACAGAGAGTTAGGCTTGGGTAGTCACTCGGTGACATAAATACATCCTGATAATCAAGTGGTCTTGATGTCGGTGGACGGAAATCTTGATTTTTAAGTGCGTTTTCAAACTCCTCACATTTGTATCTGTAGAATGAATCGTCATATTTAGATAAATCAACATCAGCAATCCATGGATGGTTTAATAATCTTTCGCAACTCCATCTATTATCAGGATCCTTAACTAATGCTCTTAGAATAAAGTCTTTAAAGTTATCCGAGATTGGTCCTGGCCAGACAATTGGTTCGTTGATGATCATTTTAATTAATTTATAAATTGAATCAGTAAAATAAGGAGGCCTTCCATAATATAATTCGTATAAAATGATACCGAGTGACCATATATCAATCTTTTCTGTGTATGGATGTTCTTGGACGAGTTCAGGTGCCATATATAACGGAGTTCCTTTAATTGAATTCAAAACAAGTGTTGTTCTGGATAAAGCTCTTGCAAAACCAAAATCGCATAATTTAATCAAGCAATTATCAGAAACTAAAATGTTTTGAGGCTTTAAATCTCGATGAATTATTTTTTTCTGGTGTAAATGATTCAATGCTGAAACCAATTGAGCAGCAATCGGTTTTAATTGATCTTCGGATAGTTTTTGCATGTCAGCGATGACTTGGAATAAATCGCCTCTTCCTAGCTCAGTAACAAGGCAAAACTCTGATTCAGTCTCGAAATATTCAAGCAAGCTCATGATGTTTGGATGATCGACTTTCGTTAATATATCAACTTCACGGCGGAAATTTATAAGATCCTCATCTTTCATATCTCCCTTTGAAATGGTTTTGATAGCAACCATACGGCCTGTGTACTTTCTTCGTGCCTTAAAAACGCGGCCAAAAGAGCCTTCTCCGATCTGTTGAATTAGTTTATAATCATCCATCCTTTGGATTTCATATCACATGTCAGAAACTTCTTTTGTCAAGTAATCTTACAAAAATGATAGTTGGCAAAAATATCTTGACAGAAATCGGTGTCAAAATATTGTAATGTGACTACTGGCAAAAATTTTAAGTGAATGATTCCTGATTATAGACAAGAGCATGGTTCGCATTTAATGCTTTCAAAATCAACAGATGTTCCCAAATATGAGGACGAATATGGAGCAGGAATCGTGCAAAAAATTGACCTTAAGAAATCGGATTTTGGATCAGCAATTAAAACGCAAACTCTTTCAGAACACGAGAAAATGAATAAAGCGTACAAAAAAGATTTAAAATTAAGTATGAAGCAAGCAAAGAGAGATGCTCTTCTTCGTGGTCAAATATATATTCCTAAATCTCCAGAGTCGAGAAATGCGTACAATGAATTTACTTCAGATTTGTCACAGATATTAGGTCCTGTTACTGATGAAGCTCTTCACCAAACTGCTTTCGATTTGATTACATTATATCGTACGAAACACCTTTCAGATAACGAAGTTACCTCGAGAACATCACAGATATTAGACATGGAATTAAGCTATACTGAGATAAGGCGATTTATTGATAACGCACAGCAGATGGTTGATTTCCAGCCATCATTACAAGTTCAAGAAATGCAGGAAGCTCAAGAGGATGATGGAATTATATCAGTTACAGCAGAAATGGACGCTCCTGAAAACTCATCTGATGAGTCGGAATCTTCGGATGACGAACAAGAGCTTCCATTCAACGTTCCTGTACCAGATACAAATGGAGGATGGACAATGACAGAATTGCAAAAGTTCTGTGATGATAATTTTGGTGCAGAATCACAACAAAAACTGGCCGAAATCATGGCAACTCTTCAAACATCTGATGGCATCAATCTAGAAATGCAACTAGTTTGTATTATTGGTCCAAGAGAGTCCGAAATCAAGGCTATCGCAAGATCCAAACAAATTTTATTAGAGAATCCACAAAAACAAGAAAAATACTCAAAAATCGATTTGGATATGTTCACAGATAAAAAAGAATCAACAAGATTGTCATCATTTGAAATGCCAAAATCAGCTTCAATTGAATCAACAGAAAAGTATGAAAAAATTTACATTCCTCCACCGATTACTCACGCTTCTGGTGAAAGGCTTTCTGTTGATGTTCTTGATGAAAAATATCAAAAACTTATTGCAAAAGAAATCACAGCTCATGGCCAATTGAACCTAATTCAGTCTATTGTTTACCCTCAAATAGAAAATAGTATAGAAAACTTACTTATCTCAGCTCCAACTGGTGCGGGTAAAACAATCATTGCTGTACTTAGCATGATCAAAACTCTTTTAACCGAAGATAACTCGAAAGCAATCTATATTGCTCCAATGAAATCTCTTGTCCAAGAAATGGTTACAAAATTTAGTAACATATTTGAAGGATACAAACGGGTTATAGAGCTTACAGGAGATAGCTCTGCATCTATTGCGCAGCTCCAAAATTATGACATCATTGTTTCTACTCCTGAAAAGCTTGATATCATCTCAAGGAAGACTGGTAATCAGACATTTATCGACACAATCAAGTTGGTTATTATCGATGAAATTCATTTGCTCCACAATTCAAGAGGTCCAGTCCTTGAAGCCTTAGTTGCTAGACTTAAAATGCTTAAGTACACATCCGCAAACGTTATCAGATTAATTGGGCTTTCAGCTACAATGCCAAATGTTAAGGATATTGCAGATTTCCTGGAAGTTAAAGAAACAGGAATGTTTGTATTTGGAGAAGAATACAGACCTTGCTTGCTTCACAAAACTTTTGTTGGATTCAAGGAAAGAAAGAAAGTTTACTTAAAGTCGTGCATGAATGAATATTGCTACAAAGTTATTAAAAATTCTATAATGAAGGACCAACAGACTTTGATTTTCGTCCACTCAAGACGCGAAGCAATGGAAACAGCCAAAGCATTTTATGATATGGCCATGAAAAATGGTGAGGGAGATTTCTTCGCTAATAATAAGACTGCTGCATACTTAGAGAATATTGGCAATAAAATAATCAATGAAAAACTTAAAGGATTAATAAATACGGGCTTTGCCTTCCACCACGCTGGCCTTCTCAAGGATGACAGAAGAAATGTTGAAGATGGATTTAGAAAGAAATATATTAAAGTTTTGGTTTCTACTGCAACACTTGCATGGGGTGTCAACTTACCAGCCCATACTGCTATCATCAAAGGTACAAATATATATAACCCGGAGCTTGGTGATTTCGACAACTTGAGCCATCTGGATGTCTTGCAAATGTTTGGTAGAGCAGGTCGTCCAAGCTTTGATCTCACAGGTGAAGCTTTCCTCTTAACTGAACATCAGAATCTCTATTATTATGTATCAGCACTCACCTCGCAAATTCCAATCGAAAGTCATTTTCTTCGTGATGTTGCTGACCATTTGAATGCTGAAATTTCGCTTGGTACAATTAGAAGCGTTATTCAAGGCGTTGATTGGCTTAAAGAAACATTCTTATATATCAGAATGCAAAGGATGCCTAAAATGTATGGACTTTCGCATAATGTTGACATTAATCAAAGGCTCTCTGACATCGTTCACTCGGCTGCACTGAAGCTCTCCGAGAACAAATTGGTCTTGTATAATGCCGAGAAAGACACGATTGAGTCTACTGACTTCGGAAGAATTGCTGCTAACTATTATATTACAGAAGAAACAATGTCGAACTTCGTCACAAATATGTCAACGGATCTCAATGATGTTGATATGTTAAGACTGTTTTGTTTGGCAACTGAATTCAAGAATGTTGTTGTCAGGCCTCAAGAGGTTTCCACTGTCAAAAAATTCCTTGAAACAGTCCCTATTCCAATTAAAGGACAACCTGATGAAGCAGCTGTGAAAATTAATGTTCTTTTGCAATGCTATATATCTCGTATACGTTCTGATAGCTTTGAAATGATGGCTGATTTAGTTTATATCTCGCAGAGTGCCGAGCGTTTAATGAGATGCTTGTTCGAAATTGCAGCCTCAAAAGGACTTGCAGAGCCGGCATTACTTGCTCTTTCTTATTCTAAAATGGTTTCTCGCAGAATGTGGGAAGTACAAAATCCTTTATGGCAATTTGATAATATTGCAGACCGTGAACTGTTAGCAATGGACCACTTCAATAATTGGCAGAACTTCTATAATGAGAAACGTGAAGTTCTTGCGGGAATGGGTCCCCAAAGATTTTCAGCCTTGGCTAAAGTTTCAGATAAAGATAAGTCCCAACAAATTGGTGAAACAATTAAAGCAGATTTCATGATGATTCCACAGCTAACAATGAATTGTCAAACAAAAATGCTTGCCGGAGACTTACTCAAGATAAATATCGATGTTGATGCATACTTCAACTATGATCCAGAATATCATCTTCCAGTCGAAACTTTCTGGGTATTTGTTATCAATGGTCTTGGTGACAAAATTTTATTCAGTGCGCAATTTGTCGTTCAGGCTGTTGATAATGAACATCATACAGCGAAACTTGAATTCTTTGTTTATCTCACTGAAAAACAACCATTCTACTTCGTTAAAATTGTATCAGATAGATGGATCAATGTAGAAGTCGACTATGCAATTCCATTAAGCCTTATTGAGGATGAAAATCTTAAGACTCCATGTCACAATGCCGAAAAGATTTTATCAAGAACTCCTGATGGAATGAATGTCAGCTTCACAAATATTGTTTCAGATTATAATATTTTATACACAACACAACCATATAATACTGGCCTTGATGATGACTTTACTGCTGCTGTCGTTTCACTTGCAAGAGAGCATGCATCACTCATTGTTATTCCTGATTATGATAAGTTCTGTCATTACAGAGATACAATCTGCCAATACTCAGAAATTTCAGCACTTTCAGGTGACTATGCAAATGATAAATACGTGCTTCAACACTCAAAGTCTGTCTTGACAACACCAGCAATGCTATCAGATTATAAGAGATTCTTCATCGATTATGAAACTACTCCATTATTCAAATATGTATTCTTGTATGATATTCACCTCGCAGGAACAAAAGAGTACAACAAGTATGAATCATTAATTTCTATAATCAAGATAGTTACGGATTCATCTCAAACAAAGATTGTTGCTCAATGCTTGAATGCTGATCAAATTAATCTTCAAATGCTTGCCAAATGGATTGGTGCTCAAAAGATATTTGAGCAAATCCCAGAAATTGTTGCAGAAATGTTCTTGATCCCTTGCCAATACTCTACAGCAAGATCCAGACAAGTATACATGACGAGACCATCATTTACATATGCCAACAATGATCTTGAACAGACTGCTATTGTTTTTGTTTCCTCCGATGCTGAGATCAAAGACACATTTATTAGTTATATTCAATTATTCAGAAAATTTGAAGATGGATCAATTGACTTCGGTGTTCATGATGATGATTTGCCACCAATCTATTCAGATGAGCTCAAAGAACTATCATGCAAATATGGAATTACATACTTCTCCAACAAGATATCTCAAGAAAATAAAAACGCAGTAATGAGAACATTTGGTCATGGAATAAGATTAATCATCTGTTCAGCTGATAGCGCAAGCTCATTACACCTCAAATCAGATATAGTCATCATCAAAGGTACTGAATATAAAGATATTGATAATGTAATGCATGAATATCAATATTATGAAATCCTTAACATGATTGCTCACACCAAATGTGGTGGCCAGTACATTATTTTCACTCATGAAAATAAGAAACAAATTTACTTCATTTTGATGACACGAGGTCAGCCAGTTGAATCATTCCTTGATTCAGATTCAGAATCATATATTAATAATGCATTATTCAATTATGCACTATCCACTAGCGCAAGATTACTACAAGTCGCTGAAGAGCCGAATACACAAATGGCAGCCAAGACGGTCTTTGATTACCTTGCTAACATTAACTTTGCCAAATCGGCCTTCGATCCTGTTTTTAATGAACAAAATACTCAATTTATTTTATCGTCTT
This sequence comes from Trichomonas tenax, assembly GCA_023091735.1. Taxonomy (NCBI): domain Eukaryota; phylum Parabasalia; order Trichomonadida; family Trichomonadidae; genus Trichomonas; species Trichomonas tenax. The sequence continues at coordinate 16,880 of JALKBU010000144.1, forward strand.
TGATTGGAATATCCAGCTCTGATGGCTCTGAGGATGAAGATTTGATAAGAATTAACAATGGAGATATTTTCATTCGTTTTGATAAAGATCCTGAATTTAACTTTGTCAATACATATGACACACTTATTGTTAAACTTATCAGGTTCTTTAGAAAGACTTCACTTGTTGATATAATAACGCAATCTCTTATGTATCTACATTCTAAATTAACAAATACCGATGGCTTTCTTCAACTTAAACTTCCAAAGACAATTACTAATCTAACCGAAAGTATTTCCTTTTCGATTGCGGGCCAAATTGCAGCACGCAACAACGTCAACCCAGAAAGTATTATTTCCATGTCTTCATATGCTTTCAAGGAGCATCCACTTGTATATATTGCTACATTCAAAGAAGTATATTATACAATTGATCATTACAAATTCATTGGAGAATCTCGTGAAGCGTATGCCCAAAATGAATCCATTGACATTATCAAGAAACACCTAGCTCGATTTTATGAAACTGGTACTGAGATAGCTAAAAGATTCCACATTCTTAGCACTATTATGAAGATCCTTTCTTCATCTGTTGAATTATATTCCCTTGCATCCAGAAATTATTCATTCTCAATTTTTTGTGTAAATTACATTGCTTGCTTAACCCACGCAATTGAAGATACTCAAGAACTTTTACAGTTCCCACACTTTACAAAGAGTATTATGGATGAATATGCAAGAATTGGAATCACGAATCTTACAACATTTAACCCTTCTTATTCTCCAACTGGTGAAGAAATTGATGATGCAACTTTCGAAAATAATCTTGCAGTTCGTAAGAATGTATTCATCACAACACTTTCACGAGAAGGAACCCCTCAAAACGAAGGTGAAAAACTTTGGACAGATGTTGAACAGGCATATAACAACATACCTTATGTTTCTTGTATATTTAACTCAGAAACAATGACGACAACAATTAGTTTACTTGATGCATTCAATGAAACCAACTTTAAGCAGATTCCTTTCAAGAAGAGACCTTCTTTATGGATCATTATATGCAGAAACGATCAAACAATAGTTGCAGCCAAGAATGTTGTTTTGATTTCAGAACAAACGCAAAATATATCATTCTCTGAAATACAGTTTAACAAAGAATCTATGAAAGTTATTTACTACTGTGATTCATTCCTTGGAGGCTACTCCAGTGGACAAGCGGAAATAGATCCTATCCAAGAAAACGCTCAGGAAGAATAATCATCTTATATTATGTTTATTTTTAACAATAGAAATTAAAGATATTTTATTTAGCTAAAGCTATAAAATTTAATGCAATAATGTTATAAAAAGGATCTGATTCAAATTAATGAAAAAAAACTCTGTGGTGAAATTGCCTTTGGTATATGTTATATAAAATAAAAATTGTCTGGGGTTCGAATGGCGTAATTATGGTATAAAGGAATAGATGTGTTGGTTTGCCACGTCGTCTCAGCGCAACTCGGCAGTAAATCATTCAAAATTGAATGGTTTATGGCGTCCCCGACGATTGTTTTTTTTAAGACTTCAGGGTCCCCGACGAAAAAACCCCAACAAGAAGTGCTTTCTTCAGTGATTGTGCTTCGTACAAGTGCTGTTAAGCTTCGCCAACTCTCATCTTTAATAGGCGGGGGCTGCACCCCCCGAAAACACATTTGTCGTTCATTTGGGGACGCGAAGAGTCAAAAAATTTCGTCAGGGACGCCATAAACCATTCAAAATTGAATGATTTATAGCGGGGACGCCGTGGCAAAAAGCGTCCGGAATCGAGATGTAAAAATATTTAAAAAATGTCACTTATCGAATGTTTCTGACATTCTACAAAATATAATTGTATGGCTCTGGCAGTAAAAATTTGTTTCAAAATCCAGAAAAAGTGGTATTTGTAAGATCGGTATGAAAGCATATGAAACTATTGAAGTTGTAGGCGATGGTGCATTCGGTACAGTTCTCAAATGTCGAAACAAGGAGACTGGACAGCTTGTCGCCATCAAGAAAATGAAACAGAGATACTCATCATGGGAAGAATGTTGCCAACTCAAAGAAGTTACATCGTTGAGAAAAATAAAGCATCAGAATGTCGTTAGACTCCTTGAAGTTTTCAGAGAAGATGAGCATTTATTTTTGGTTTTCGAATTACTTCACGGATCTTTATACAAATCAATTAGAGATCACGATGGACCATTTTCAGAAGCTCAAGTTCGTTTTTGCATGAAACAGATACTTTTAGGCCTACAATATATTCACAGATGCGGTTTCTTCCATCGTGACATGAAACCAGAGAATGTTCTGTGGGACGGAGACACAATGAAGATCTGTGACTTTGGTCTTGCTCGTGAAATCCGTTCTAAGCCACCATACACAGAATACGTTTCCACACGTTGGTACAGAGCACCAGAAATTGTATTACGTCATCAGTTTTACAACTCTCCAGTCGATATTTGGGCTGCTGGTTGCATAATGGCCGAACTTTTGACATCTAAACCATTGTTCCAAGGAACATCAGAAACAGATCAATTATTCAAGATTTGCTCTGTCCTTGGTACCCCTGGACCAGGTAACTGGCCGGATGGCGCCAAACTTGCACAAAGATTAAACATCAGATTACCATCATTCTCTCCAACGCCTCTCCACACAATAATTCCAAATGCATCACAAGAAGCAATCGATTTGCTCACAAATATGCTTACATATGATCCTGCAAAACGTCCAAGCGCAACAAAAGCACTCCAACATCCATGGTTCAACGGACCTGTCGAAGCAGTTACTAAGACAGCGCCAAAGGTTCCAGCTAAGGTCATTACATCAGTCGAGAAAGTTGATGATGACCGAAAGATGAAGGAAGATGAATCTATTAAAGTTGATGTCACTGATATTTCGAAGAAGGCACCTCATATTCCACCACAAAGGATCCAGCCAGAAGAAGAGGAAGTGAAAGATCCTTCATTCGACGATATCTTTGAGAATCTTTAGGTTTTTTTTTATGAATTTGTAATAATATTAAGTAAATTTTACTTTAAATAACACCAAGGTATGATATATAAACAGCATTCTAAAAAAAGGAAATGGTTTTGCCTTGTGATTTGCCTTTTCCTTTACCTTTAGCCCGATAAACGGGCTGTGGTTCAGTCTTAACTTCAGCGTGAGCTGGTTTCTGATTTGCATCCAAATCTGATGGAGGATGCAATAAAGCATTATAAAATTTTTTGGTTAATTTGTTGATTTTAAGAAGCCAATCTTCTTCTGCTGTTGTTGGAAGATGTTCTATTTTCTTGTAGAACCAATTTCTGGCTTCAAAAGCCATTAATGTATAATATGCTTCATCACCATTGTATATTTTTGAATTTTGATATATTAAATTGATATCGTATTTCAAAGCATTGATATCTTTATAAGAGTTATTTTGCAATTTAGTTTTAATTTCATTTAACGATGTGGGTTCTTTCACATAAGTGAAATATTCAGGCGCACCGTCAAGTTCTGGATCTACCATCTTCACAAATGGATGGCACACTTCCCAAGAGACAAGTGTGTCGATCAGTTTGATACACTTTTCTCTTTGGAACTCATTCAATGTCATTGTGTCACCTTTTTGCAAATTTGTTGTCACGTAAATTGATTTTGTCATATCTGGAATACTTAGGGGCCTGGATGTCTTGAAAGCATCTATAGACCATGTATATATTACTGTATCAATTTTGCGACAAAACTAGCTAAAACCATAGTTCTGACAAAATGAAAATATATTTTTGACATATAAACTTAAAATGGATTTTATTTGTCATAAATTAAAATGAGTCATTCACTTCTTGATAGTTTTATAGTAACTTTAATATCAGGTCGTGCGAAATCACTCTGCAAGAACGATAGAACGTATAATCCGAAGTTTAAGAAGGGATTTGTTAAAGAAATATTAACTAATGTTTCAGAAGTTCTCGATAAAGAGCCTTCTCTTCTGTACCTTCCATCAGATATCATTGTAGTCGGAGATTTACATGGAAGTGTTGATGATCTTATTCGATTTTTCTCAACATTGGGTTATCCTCCAGAAACAAAATATCTTTTCCTTGGTGATTACGTTGATAGAGGACAAAATTCTGTCGAAGTTCTCTTGTTGCTTTTCTCTCTGAAGCTTAAATACCCAGAAAGCATTTATTTGATTCGTGGAAATCATGAATGCGAATCTTTAACGACAGCATATGGATTTCGTAATGAAGTAACAGCAAAAATCGATGAAGAAACATACTTTGCATTTATGAACACATTCCAGTATCTTCCTTATGGTGCCTTAATCAACAAAGAGATCTTATGCCTTCACGGTGGTATTTCACCAAATATGACATATGTGGAAGAGATCAAAGACTTCCAGAAGTCGCTCAAAATCCCAACAACAGGGCCAGTTGCAGATATCCTTTGGTCAGATCCACGTGAAAAGGTCGAAGATTATCAGCCAAGTGATAGAAAGGTTGGATACTTATATGGATGGAAGGCAGTCAACAAGTTCTTAAGTGACAATAAGCTTAAATTGCTTGTTAGATCTCATGAAGCATGTGACAATGGTTTCAAGTGGGCATTCAATAACATTCCAAGCGCTAAAGGCAAATGTTTGACTATCTTCTCGAATAGCGATTACGGTCAAGGATCAAATAGTGCTGCAGTGCTCAAAATTGATGGTGATAATAACTACAAGATCATACACTATACAAGAGCAAGCTGCGGTCCAATAGGATACCCAACGTGGGTTCCTGAGAACAAAACACAGGAAGTTATCTTCAAGAAGTTAAAAAAGAGGAAACCAAATTATGATTCCTACGATGAAGACTCTGAGGAGTATGAATACGATGATGAAGAATCAGTGAATAACTTAGAAGGTGGAGAAATTGATGATGAAATTTAAATTGTGTATAAATAAAGCGAAATACTATTTCTAAAAAATATGAGTGAAATATCGTGAATATCATTGAAATTTTAGATAATTCCACAAAATTAATTAAATTTATTTCTTCTCTTTCTTCCTCCTCCTGTTGGTCATGTCGGAGGCAGCATCTGAGTAAGCGTGGTTGATCATTCTTGTTGGGAAGTACTGCTCGATAAGAGAGAATGGGATTGATGGGAATGTATCTGGCAACATGTTGGCCATAATTGTCAAAGCGTTCGCGCATCCTGTTTCTCCACCTGACATCTTAACTGCAATAACTGATCTGATGGCAGACATCATTAACTCAATGCCACTGATTCTAGCTTCGTTCTGTGGATTCCTATCTGGAAGATCTTCGAACATAAGATCAGCAAGTCTAAGCATAGCGCCGATTGCCTTTGGTACCAAGTGCATGTTGTTTGTGATTGTGTCATGAGCAGGATCATACTTTGCACCCTGGAATGTTGGTGAGAGGAAGATGGCTGCGAAGAAGAAGTACATGCCAGAGCAATGTTTCATCTGCTTGAACTTCAACATCTGAACCCTTGTTCTGATGAATGGAATTTCAACACTGTCACCGCACAAAATTTCTCTGATGAGTACTTCTCTTGGATCAAGTTCTGGCTTTCTGTACGATGCAGCTTCGAGAAGCGTGGAAAGGCCTGGAAGGTTGACATCAAGGGAAGTCTTAATAGCAGAGCGAACAATGTTTCTTAGTTCAAGGCAGACACCTAATCTGACCATCTGTTCGGCTGCTGTGGTAACAATTGGATTTGTGATGATATCGGGCTTGAGACTGCCGCTCTTCTTGTATTCATCACGCCATGGCTTGCACTGTGGTTCGACTTCGCAGAAAAGCTTGAAAATTGTTGAAATTATATCAACTGTAGCAGCAGTAAGGATCTTGTTAATCCTGAAGCCAACATTGATACCAAGGTTTCTGATCAAGTATTCAAGAGACTTCTCGGTGAAGTACGATGGTATAGCTGGGTTGTTGTCTGTACCCCAGAAACCTCTGAATGGTGGAACGTAAAGAGCGTTCTTGTAAGAGTGCTTGATAAACTTCTCGAATGTTCTTTCGATTCTGAGGACAAGTGTGTTTGTGTTCAATGGTGAATTCTCTCTTTGGAGAATACCAAGCATTGCTTGGATTTGTGTATCGAAGTGATGAGTGTTAGGATATGTAGATTCTCTCAATCTATACTCGAAGATACGACGCTGGAATGATGAAGAAACAGCAGCGAAAAGTGGCCAAATTGTTTGGGCTGCAGCAGAGAAAGCCATATCCATGTGTGAGAATGCTGGTGTAGCATCAGATGGGAACATGTAACGTGTCAAGTTATCAGTAATGTTATTAGCGAAGTAGTTGGCTGTGAAATCCTGGTTTTTGAACAAGATGACCGTCTGTGGAATGCTCTCGAATGTTGATGCAAGAACAGCAGTTCTTTCGATGTTATCTGCACTCTTGAGCATTGCCTTTCTCTTCTGCTGTCCACGTGGCAGGGCAAATTCGAGCGTCTGGAATGCATGATTGCCTTGCTGGAAGTCGTGGGTTTGCAGCGAGATAAGGAAATCTGGAGATTGGTTATCGATCTTCTGGGAAATGGCTGATGTCATTCTGATGAAAATACCACCTCTGATCTCCCCGAACTTCTTAACAACGTTGGAGCACTCAATACCAAGCTGCCTAAGAACGCCAGTGTCGTATGAGAAGAATGTGAACATCTTGAGGAGTGATGGAAGATACTGGATATTGATTTCGTTGCCTCTAACAAAGGATGAGAAGAGGTTAAGGTGGTTCCACATGGTGTGGAGTGGGCAGTACCTGAGGAATGCCTGGACTGGATTTGTGGCAAAGGCAATATGATCTCTGATAACTGTTAAGTGTTCGAAGATTGGGTCGAGGAAAGAAACTCTCTCACGTGTCTTAAGTTCGGCAAACTTGAAGAGATAGTGAGAGTGAGTGATAAGAAGTGCTGTGAAATCATATCTTGAGCCCTTATCGTAGGCATCGAGATCAAGAGCAAGGAGCGAAGAAAGAAGATCACTGATAAGCTTGGAAACATCGACTTCCTTGAGTGTTGCAGATGTTGCTGTAACTGCTGGACTTAATTGCTTTGCGAGATACTGTGTATCTGTCTGAGCAATATTGAAGAAGAAGAATCTCTGAACATAGTTGAAATTAGCACGAATAAGTTCAGCTAAATCTGTACAGACAGCAAGGAGGTGCATTGCCTCATTTCTAGGCTCCTTGAAGTAGAAGCATGTATCGAGTTCATAATATGCCAAACCACCTAAAGCTGTGATGAAATTCATGAGTGGTGGAAGAAGGCTGATGTTGAACTTGCAAATGTTCAAGATATCCTCAAGAAGAATTGTGACACGGACAATACGTTGAAGATGTGAAGTATTGAATTTTCTGCGTGTCTGAAGAATAGCGGCATTGAGTAATGTCTTGTTGAAAACATCGTTTGGACAGATCCTCAAGAAATCATCGAGAGGAATTGATAAAGAACGTGTGATTGCGATGACTGGAATTTCGGAGAGAAGAGCTTCGATAATCAAGCCAAAGCACTCGTTAGATGTTGTAGACTCTGGGAATGTAAACAAGAAGAAGAACAATGTCTCCTTGAACAATGAAATATTCTGGAGAATAACGAATTCATCTGCAGGAAGCATAGATTCTGGTTGTGATGTTCTCTTTGTGAAGATTGAGAATGGTTCCCATTCAATTAACGGGAACACACCAAAAAGCTTTGCCATGAATGTGCCGATATTCGAGGCGAAACGAGCCATCTTGCCCTTAACCGGATCTATATTAAATGATAAGCATGTAAATGGATTAACAACGCATGAATTGATGAGTTGGACAATTTTCGGAAACTCGCCTGCAAGATTGTTGAATTCCTTAGCTGGTGCGTTAAGGACCATGAGAGCGTAGTAGCGAACGTATGGACACTGGTTGAAGAACAACATAACCTTGACGAGTTGATTGAAAATCTTGCACAATGTGATTGTTGTTGCCTGATTCCATCTGATATCGAGTTCGATGATTTTTCCGACGGCCAACTTGACCTGGTACATTGAAAGAGTTGCCCACTGAGCGATGTACTTGATAGAAGCTGCGATATTTTTAATGCGAGGATACATCGTGCCTAACCATTTCGACATACTTGAACCGCTCGGCGCCTTCGGCGTGTCCGCCTTCGTTGTCAACGATGCAATATAGTTCTGCACGTACGTAGCCCACGTTTTGCCTTCACCCGAATCGAAGCACTTGATAAAGTCAGATCCAGGTCCGAACAAGAGGAGCAACTGTTCCATCTTGGAGATCACAATGTCGATATGCTGACAAAGGATCTCGGAGTCCTCGGAACGTCCGCTTGCTGCCATTAATAATTTTATCAGAATTTCACCTCACTTTTCCAAAATAAATTTTTTCGGACTTCATAACCACCATATTAACTTTCGTCTTGTTGAGTGTTTTCATCGAATTAAAATAAATAATATTTTTATATACATTTGATGACATTTTTGAGGTAAGCGAAGACAACATCACATTCCTGTGATTTATTGAGTGCCGTCTCGATGGATTCCCTGGTGATTTCATATTTTCCGCTTCTTTCGAATTGTATATACTTTGTCCCTTCACGCCTCACTTTGAATTGGAGGTTCGGCGTTGGGGCCACATAAATGAGTGTACCACGGACAAAGTGTAGAAGATACTGTTCATCCCAAGATGAAGGTACTAAAACATATTCTGCATTCGATAGTGCCGCAACCTTTTCATCGAACGTGGATGTATTGGATAGATAAGTAAATGTTGTGGCATTGAGAACATCAATAAATAATTGTGAATAATTAGCGACACCTGTGGAATTAAGTATAACAATCTTGTTTGGAGTTCCTGTGACATTAACTACTGTTGTATAATCTTCTAGTGTCACATTTGTTGTCGGTCTTAATAGATATAGTTCATCGAAACAAAGGTGTGTTTCTGGCTTGATATTGATCATTTTTTCTGTTAGAGTTAGATTTGTATATGTTTGGTTATCATTTGTGTAAATATAATTGACATAATCACCTCTATACATCTTATTGAGATGATGCATTGGAGATATAATCCTTTCAAGGTACTGGTCATATTTCTTGTACGCCTTTGATGTAAATAAACGTCCCTTGGAAACTTCGGTTGTGTTAGGATTACGTTGAATAAAGTCTCTATAGTTATAATGAGTTATCGATGTGAATGATAGTTCATAGTCATCGAAAGATTGCATAATTTTTGTGTTGAGTACGGGGTTTTGTGAAAATAAATGAATTGATCCGTTTGCAAAGCAAGCTCTTGACAAATGTAATGTCTCATGAGATCTTTGTTCAATAGCTATTAAAGTATTGCTAGGATAATAATTAGTCATTGGCAATTGATATTCTTTGATGCTGAGTGGTTCATACATGTACATGAACGACATATTTGTTTTTCCATGGAAATGGGTAAAAATATCACCAGAATACACGTTTCCACCATTATCTGTGATGGATAGTGGTATGGCGTATCGGAAATATTTATTTGAAACACCAATTTTCATTGACCGAAGTATATTTGACCTTGTTACTTCTAATGCGCACTCGAAACGGAATGACCAATTGAATTTATTTGATTTTTCGAGTTGTGTGAGATTGTATTCTTTAAATGGAAGTAATTCTGTTCGATTTTCGGGTAAAGCATTGAGTTTCTGATAAATATCTGTTTGGTTTGTCCACCCTATTACAACGGTGATGATCAATATTGTAAATAAAGTTGTCCAATTATAGAAGACTCTAAGATCGAAGGTATAAGTTTCCATTCATAAAAGTGACATAATTATGGATTTCCAAAAATCAACTCAAGCGAGAAATTGGTTATTTACAAAGGAAGAGCTCGAAGAAATGAGACACACAATATACAGCGAGGTCGGTGAAATGGTTTCATCAAACATTACCTATGAAGATTATATTGGCTATATCCATTATTACGGTGATGAATTAATTAAATATGCGTCAAGGATTGGAATTTGGAATAAGTATCAAATATATACTGCTCTTGCCCTTTATCAAAGAATTTGGATTCGAAGAACAATTTGGCACATTCCTCCACCTCTTGCTATGATGAATTGTATTTTCTTAGTTTGTAAATTTGTATACCCTGTAACTTTTCGCGATCTTGTCAACACTGTTAAATTTGATCAAACAATAATGGACCGATTCTGCCCATTTAAGCAAATTGCTCAATCAGAAATCATCCTCCTGTCAGGAATTAAGTTCAATATGAAAGTTCACTTACCATTCCATCATTTACTTGGGTTAATTGATGGAAGACTCAGCAAACAAGACTATGATAGATGCGAAGAATGCCTCAGCGTTCTATTGCAGACTGATGCCTTGTTGCTTTATCCTCCAGGTCAAATTGCATTTGCTGTTGTGGCAATTTGTTGCGGAATCGATGTTGCAACATCAATGTTACCTGAAGGAATGAGTGGCACTGATCCAAACATTCCTCTTGCCCAAGAACTGGCAGAAGTTACACAAAGAATATCTGAGTTGAGGAAGCCTGAATATAACGTTGAACGCTGCCGCCAAATTGAAGAAGAGTATGGAGCTGAATATACTATCCAAGAGGTTTTGACTTCTGCTAGCCAGCAGGAGACTAAGCCAACAGATAAATCTCTTGTTCCACCATCTGTATAATAAAATTATCTTAGAATCATCATATGTTATGCATGCTTTTCTTATTTTGGATGTGCAATTGTGTTGTATTTCTTTCTTATGATGACAAAAGTACAAATTCTTTATATATGTCAAAACATCCTATAATAATGACTATTTCGATGATGAGATAGTGATTTGGTCTTTTTTGATTAAAGCCAGTTATTTAATTCTTGACTTAATGTGGAAAAAATCTAAAAATAAAGGAGATCAATGAAAAACGTATTTTTTTAAATCATTACTTATCATTTGATTTTATAAAGTTGCGTCTTTGTTGAATTGTAGTCTCTTTTCCTTCTTGATACTTTCTTTCATCCTATGCTTCTGTCATCTTGTTATGAACAGCTTCTTGGAATGCGGGATTTTCGTTATAATCTAACTCTTAAGTTTCCATGATAATTTATTTTTTTCCGATAATTTTGCATTCAATTTCTCATATTGCCTTAATCACTCTTGCTTTAGATACGACATCTTATGATTCCCAAATTTACGCCGGCAAGTGATGTGTCATAGAAGGTGTGGCACTCTGAATACGAATTCTTGGGGTACCATTTTCTGCTATGCACATCAGCGGCAGTACCTAATACCATGACTGATTTGGTTCGTGCGCTAATGTTTAGCAGTTGAAAATTGGTTTTTATATTTTTTATCCTATCAATGCATTACATGTTACATATAAGAATCCACAAAAATGATACTACTACATCATATCTAAGCCTATCTTAGATTTATATATTGCATAATGATCGAATTCGAACTTGAATCTCCATATTCGACTAAGATTTCATTGTTGCATATTGTAATCCCAGTGTGTACTTGGTATGGAAAACCTGAAATGATACGATGATAGTATCTTGTCGCTGATATAATATTAAAAAAATTATTCTCCAAATAATTTCGAATTAAAGACATGACTACAACTACCATGCTAATTTCAAACATGCTAGTATGTTATAATAATGAATTACTCTATAAGTTTTATCAAATATTTGATATCATTTATAAAACATATCTCTGTATACGCATTCTTACAAAACATATCATGGGTAATAACTATTAATTTTAGCTCAAAATATATATTAAAGAATATAGCAAATTATAAGTGGCCCGATTTGGGCTTCATTCAGGTGTGATATGCCAACTAAAATTGATTCAGATTTCCTAACATCTTGATCTAGGTGAATCAAAATGACTAACCCACAACTGATATCCCCATGATGGAACAACGCCTCAGCAAAATTTATAGCCGCGTGACTTGAAGAACCAGAAGACTATCACTCACATAGCCAAAAAATGCAAAATAAATTTTTTGTTTAAATAATGTGTTTGCTGAATTTTGAGCTAGCCAATGGATAATATTTGCTATAGAGATGCTGTATTTTAGTATATTTGAGCAAAATAAAATTAAGTGCAAAAAACGAACATCTCACAATTATTTTTCGATTTTATGCAGAAAATATTACTAAACACAATATGTAGAATACAAAAAGTGAGTCAAAACGGTTTTTAAATGTTAATTTTGAGGGGTCTGGCTGGAGTTAATGCATATATTTAACAATGAATATGTATAGGGTATATACTGTTAATGCTATTTATCTAATTATTTTTGCCAAATATTGCAAATTCAGAGTGCCACACCTTCTTGTGTCATTTTTTATCTTCAATGTTTTCTACTGATGTGCTAGAGGAGATAGACAACCACATCAACAGAAAGAAGGAAATACCTGCACTGATGACATGGGCAAGAAAAATCAACAGGAAAGGAGATGAAAAAGAAAAATTAGTTGTCATAACACCATATTCTATCTATTGTTTCAAAAAGGTTGGCCAATCAATCAAATACGGATCTGTGTGCTACTTTTATAACGTACTAGAAATGAAAAAACAACACAACAGATTCAAAATTAGATTTAAAGATAACATATACCATTTTATTGGAGAAGAAGCTCCTGTTATTGGAGAAATGTGTGCTATGCAAGTTTACGCCATATTTTACCCAGAAGAAGTACCATTTATTAGCAGGAAATCATTTCCACCAAAGGCTGTCCCTACACCACTCAATCGTTTCCTTGCTAAGGAGGCAACAAAAGGCAGTTTCCCCAGTCAGGAAATTATAGATGCCTTTAAGGACTACATCGATGATTGTGACCAACTGTTTAACATTGGCTACATCAGGAATCTTTGGAACCACCTTGGTGGAGTTCTTTTTGCAATCAAAACTATTCCTTACATTACTCAAGTTATAATTCCAAGGATTGATCATCCTTCGGCTTGGGAAGTTCTAATCACATTCTGGCAGGAAAATATTTACTGCAGATGGATAACACTAAGTTTACCCGTTTTTCCTTACGAAGGCTTCAGAAAGTTTTGTTTCTTTATTGCAGATCATCCAAATGAAGCAATTGAGATCCTTGAGTTTAAGAATATGAATATATATTATTCCACAATTTCTTTGCTTTATGATGCATTTGCTCAGCATGAAATTCAGAAGATAATATTCAATCATTGCGTGATGAACATGAGTGAACAGAAGCTCACACAGATTATCGGTGCTATCCGCAGAAGGACACACATCAAAGGTATTGGTTTTATCAGTATGGAACCATCAAAAATTGATTCAATTATTCCAAAAATTTCTGTTCTTAAACATATATCCCTTATTAGTATGGGTATGGAAATTGCCCCATTGCTGAAAAAGTTACTTCCTCTCGGTCTATATTCAATCGATCTTTCAGGAAATAAGACAAGCATTGACTTTGACAACAACTTCTCTATAACTCCAAAGCCATACAAAATTTCACTTAATAATATCAAGTGGACTGCAAAATCCCTTTTCAATGTGATATCGAAAATTAAAACATCTCAAGGTTGGTGTTCACTTGAGTTGGCAAACATCCACATGGAGGAAGAAGATTGGAAGAAGTTTGATAGATTGATTACCGGTATTGATCCCGAAAAGATTGATTCAATCAATTGGGCGAATAACTATATTTCTCAAGAGATCATGGAATTCCTGACAAAGGGTGAATTGAACTTCATCTGTCTTGCTGGTGTTGATATTACTAAATTCAAATCAATTTTATCCAAGTTCCATTGCAAATATCTTGATTTACATGGAACAGGCCAATACCAAATCGAAGATGGCATTATTGACGTTATGGAAGGCTTGGTGACATCAAAGATAGATTTCGTCAATATTAATTCTAACAACATTGGTATCGATAATATCGAAAAGCTTTCAGACCTGATCGAAAAGTTTTCATCGTTGCGATGTATTGCTCTTGATGATAACAACTTTACTGATGTTGGAGTGATTCGAACATTGGGTGATCGATTTGTTTCAAACAAGCACTTCTATATCTGGTTCCCTGAGAGAGATATTGCAAAGATTACATTGATAACACATTCATCAGTTGCATCAAATCTCAAATCTCATTTCCATCTACCAAAGCATAGCAGACGTGGAACTCTCGCAGGAGATGAGTGGATGAATTCTATTTATGGTTTTAATGCCGAAGATGATGATTACAAGGACTTTAGTGAATTGACTCCAATTGAGCCAAAAGCTAAAGATGAAAGTGATAGCTATGATGAAGAGGAGTCTGATATCGACTGTGGACGTGATAACACTTCATCTGACGAAGCTTATCTCGACTTATCATAATCAATTTTAACTTATCACAATAAATGATGTTTATATTTCTTCACTTACACTTTTTAACCTAATAGATACCATCTCTAAAACAAATTAGGCATGATGCAATCTCATTTATGAAAAGAATTTTAATATTCTGATATATTCATGGAAGAAAACATAGACCAAGCTTTGAATCCAGTAGCATATGTGTTTGCTACGAGTTACAAGACATTGATCAATGTTATTCTGGGACTGCTGAAATTTTTGGATAAAATTAATTGAAAAAATTACATCTAACAGCACTAAAATCAGGTCCACATTGTTGGCAGATGGTGTTTTTCTAACTTCATAGTTATTGAAGAAATGAATGCGAATTTGAATAGTTTATTTTAAAATCGAAAATCGATGTCGAAAGATGATTTATGGTTAAACTCACCACAAGATCCATCGAGCTCTGGCTGGATGCTCGACTCACCCCAGAGAACAGGGTTTGGAGATTCTATTGATTATGATGTGCCTTTCGTCGATTCTCCGATTCCAATGACTTTTGATTCACCGATACCACAGTCTCCTAACCCTCAATCTCCGGGACAAACTGCCGACTTACTGTTTGGTGATATCTCCTCTGAATTTGCATCATTGGCACCCCCACAATTTATGCCACAACACCGCAGAATCCCATCAAGTCCAGCTAGACCACCTATGTTCAACTTCGGGCAGTTTAGGGATCTCCCAGCAACAAGCGCAGAAGCACCAGACATCAAGAGGAGCAGTCCCATCATTCCTACTACCGCCCCGCCTGTTCAGCATCAGCGAAGCCTTACTTCACCGGCATCTGGTCAACCAATTATTAATGATGGCTTTGAGGCAGCGATGGCAGACCCTGGAATCAAATTCAATCCAAAGAAGCTCGGCTTTATTCCAAGTAAGTTCTGGGCAGATCAGGAATTCTCGTTTGGATATCTTGTACAGAACTTTTTCCAAAAGAAAAACAACGCTAACTCACGATTTTCCCACAAATTATTCAACGCTTTAAAGATCGCAGAAGCTGATAGATTGTATGCCGAATTGCTTGGTGTGGAGTGGATAAACGACAAAGTACTCAGAGTCGAAAAGAATAGATTTGCTAGGTTACTCGGAATTCGTACTATCGATGGAAGTTTCTTCCATCAACAAGGAAATTTCCCATCTCACGGATTCGTAGAGCTTGATCCTAATACGGCTCCTAATTGGGTAACTCCGAAAGACTTAGAAGGAGTTGATTATGATAATGTCAGGTTATTGTATCATTCTCAGAGCATATTTATCCGCGGTTGTAACGAGAGTGTTCTCGAGGCATGCAAATGGATTTCATCCCGAAAAAGAAATGTTTAATTATAAAAGCGGTCTAGCTTCTTACCTCTACGCAAATAAATGTTCATGTTTAAAGCACTAAAACCATATATTTTTTCCGAACTCCTTTATTTTAAATTTTATTTTTTTGAGCGAATCAAAAGTTTTCGAAATCTATGTGATGGATCAATAGAACTAATCTTTTCTTATGCGATACAATAAAGGAAGCTCATATTATTCACATAATATCAATGCCAAGAAGATAATATTCAAAATATCCTTTCAATAACTACGTACAACAAAAGCTACACCAGCTGTTAACTAAATCACATCAGAATATCAGAACACATCAATATAGGTGATCATGAAAGAAAGCTTCTTTTTCGAAATGTCACATTTTTGACAAAATTTTTGATTTTGAAGGATAAATATGCTTATCTAACACCATTCATAAACACACAAATTTAAATAATTTATTTTCTTCTTCACAAGGAATGACTGAGTTAATCAGTCTTTCCGGATGGCTTAAAAGGAAGATGTCAGTGTTTGGGATAAAAGCAAAGAAGTGGTGCACCTGCACATGCCACACTTTTTTCATCTTCGCGGATGAAAACGCGAAATTTCCGGACATGACTATGACAATAAGCCCCGACACTAAAATCGAATACGTTTGCAAGGGTCGCACCTTCCTTCTCATAGTGTGGAATTCAGAAAAAGAAAATATCGAATTATTTGCAGATACATCAGAAGAATTAATGAAATGGGTGACGGTTCTCAAAAATGCACCATCTCAGACCATTGTTTTATCAATTGACGATTTCACACCAATTCGTATCATCGGAAATGGGTATTACGGTAAAGTTATGCTTGCAACAAAAAAAGATTCCGACGAAAAATTCGCTATAAAGACAATACACAAAAGCCGTTTAATTCAAGATAAGCGCAGCCATACAGCTTTGGCCGAAAGAAATATCTTACTGAGGGCTAGTCACCCTTTTATCGTGCAACTTAAGTTTGCCTTTCAGTCGCCATCAAAGTTCTATTTCGGACTTGAGTATGTTTCTGGTGGTGAACTTTTTGCACGTGTTCAAAAGAGTGGCGGATTAAATCCGAAAGAAGTTCGATTTTATCTATCTGAAATCTTTTTAGCACTTTCATACCTTCATTCATTAGGTATAATATACAGAGATTTGAAGCCCGAAAACATTCTTTTAGATGAGGAGGGCCATATTAAATTGACAGATTTTGGTTTATCGAAAGATCTTAGTGCATCACAAGGTGCACAAACATTTTGTGGAACATATGAATATATTGCTCCAGAAATTGCTCAACATCAACCATATAGCTATGAAGTCGATTATTGGGCGATCGGCATTTTAGCCTACGAAATGATAATGCAAGTCACACCATTCTTTGACAAGAGTCAATCTCGCATTCTTGAGAAGATTGTTAATGAAGAAGTTTCATTCCCAGTTGAAATTCCATCAGATTTAGCTTCTTTGATTTCACATCTTCTCAAAAAAGATCCAAAGAAACGTGCCAAGTACGAGGATGTAATACACCATCCGTTCTTCAATGGCACAAACTGGGATGATGTTTATAATAGAAAACTTCAACCTTATTATGTTCCAAGTAATGTAGCAGAGGCTGATCAAGGAAAGGCAATCAAAGAGAATGCCGATGATGAAACTGCTATGGACAGCTATGGCACTCCTGTATTAGGAGATGAGGCAAATGTTTCCGGTTTCTCATTCACCGGTTTATCTGACTCTGACAATCCAGAACCTTCAGCTATTAATGCTCAGAATGATTTAACGCTTCCAGATCAATTGCTATTCCCTGATCTTTGTAAATAATGTAATTTTATTATGTTTTTTGTGCCCCTCTGCTCCATGTTATTATTATTGTAAATATACACACCAAATATATCATTTTTATCCATATATTCGGTAAAAATTAGAACAAAATTACTCGAAACGTAGTTCATTCATTCTCGTTTATGAAAATTCTGAAAGACCTTTATCCAGGCCAAGGATTTGTGCAAACTTGGTTTCATTAATAAACGGCAATCAAATGAGTAATTTAGGAAAGAAACCATCGCATTCAGATTCTATCGACTTGTCAAGCAAGAAACTTTCGCAGTTACCCCCAATCAATAATCCTTCGCGTATTTTAAATATGAATTTAGCGAATAATTTGTTTATTGATTTACCAGACTTGAATGTTTTCTCAAATCTCCAACACCTATCCATAGATCACAATTCTATTACTAACATATCTTTTATATCTTCATTATCACAGCTCCAAGAGTTAGATATTTCATATAATGCCATCACAACATTAGATTTTCTTCAAGACCTACCAAACATTCATATAGTTTACGCAGCACATAATAAAATTAGTACAATTAAGCCAGAATTACCACCAACACTTCATACTTTAGATATTTCGTTTAATCAGATAACATCACTCAAGTTTATTGAATCGTCAAGCCTAGATTCACTCGAATGTTTGACAATACATGACAATCTCATTTTTGATTTACGAGAAATTAAATACATTGCAGAATTACCAATTCTCAAGTATTGCTATATTGGTTTTCTCAAAGAAAATATGGATGTAAAATTGGCAGAATTAGCAAAATTCGTTTGTCCTTCGCTTTTGGAATTTGATGATTATAATTGTTCAAATCTGAATCCAGACTTTGACCAATATGAAATTATTCATCTTTTAAGTGCTGGAACTGAGGCTGAGTTCAAAGCTTTCGTTAATGTTGTAGAACAAGAAATTAAGTGGAATCAGCCTGTTTTTATCGATTTTGTTGAAAAGAAACAAACAAAGGAAGAAGACGAATTTGAAGCCAGAATACGCGCCATTGAAAGTAAGATTTCCAATCCAGATCAAGATGAAGAATTAAAGTCTCGGGTCGAAGAAATTGAAAAGAATGTTGCTAATCTAATCGATAAACAAGATAGTGATAAAGGTGTATCTGAACTTGATCAACTTGCTGGCAATGGAATCCCCAAAGTTCAACAAATACAAGTTGAAATTAATGATATACGTCAAAAGCTGACAAAAATAACAGAATTATTATATGCGCATGATAGAGCTCTTCAGACAATGTGGAATGAGATATATCAGGATGAATAATAATATAATCATGGTTGATATCAAACAGTTTATTTAATGTTGTTTTAAACTTATACTATTATAGCTTGCTTGAATATTTTTTAGAATAATAATATTTTTATAACATATGTCAAAAACAAAATCAAATCGAGAAATTTGTTGCGATTCAAGTAATTTGGAGATCCATTAAGGCAGCATAAGGGACTTCATTTTCTTTGGTATATTCTGCTATCATTTGCGTCATCTTTCTCTCCAATTCGAGGGTTGGATGATTATATGGGATTTGTGCAAATCGAATCGTCATCATTACCGATGTTATAGTTGAAGTAATGAGTGTGTAAAGGGAATTCTTCGAACAAATAATTGGTCCATTAAGTGGTCCGAACCATTTCATTCCATCTCTATGGTGAACATCAAGTCTGTATAAGCCTGTTTGCAGTGGATAAACTATAATCGTAACAAAGTTGAACTGCGAAGTAATTGTTAGTGGATCATATTGGTTATCAGATTCAACATAGATCACCTGAACATGATCATTACCAATATGTTTCTTCTTATCAATGCACTGTTCATCTTTATGATTCATAGGCATAAGAGGAGCAACGTGGTACATCAACTCGTAGTCGAAGCCACTAGTATATAAGGAGCTGATACCATTAGCATCTTTCAGAGTATCTAAACCTGCTGAATAGAAAGGCCAATTCTTGAGAGTAACATTCCACGCTAGCATACTGAAGAATTCCTTGAATCTAGGAGAAACACTTGGGAAGTCAGTACGTAGCACACGCGATTGAACCATTCTTCCCTCACCAACATAGCATAAAGCAGCCTTTTCTGGATTTCTATGATCCGTCTTGAGGGAATTCATCAATAAGACATCGACATTTTCGGTCTTCATTAATACAGATGTTGTGAGATTGGCACGAATAGCAGTCCTCTTAATATTAGAGCAGTGCTTACAATCAACAAGACCGATAGCCGTAAGAGCTCCTGCTGCAGCAAACTCGTTCTGCATAGGCATTCTTAAGGCTTTTGCGTCGTCTGGTTTCTGGTACTTCTGATGTAAAGCATAATATTTATCAACTTCTTCATTAGTTATTGCAACTTTCTCTGTAGCCTCATCAATAACATCAACAGGCAAGCTATCAACATCGAAGAATCTTCTTGCGGCATTTTCAAAAGTTGTGGTGAACTCATCATGTTCACTGACGTCTTCAATTGGAGTTTCAACATATCCATCTGTAAATATGTCATATTGTTCAGATGGAATCTCAAATACTGTAGTAAGTGGATACATATCCCAGACAAACTGACCGCATCTACCTTGCGCAGTGATGCTCGTTCCGTCTTTCGGCAGTTTGTCAAGTGTAACATAAGTATCGTTAGGGAAAAGAATGGAGAGCGAGTCTGGGTTCTTTATATTCCTAGCACTCGGAAGCTCGGGAGAACTAATGAATGGATATCCACCAAGGTAGATAGAGAGAAGCTCCCTGACAGCAATTGCGAATTTTTTGATCTGAGAGGGATAATCTTGTGGTGTCTTGAAGTCGAGAACTTTACTAATAAAGTTAGAAAATCCAGCCGCGAGCTTTCTTCCAACAGAATAAGATGAAATTAGAATGGTTGAAACAAATTGAAGGTAACAGAATACATAAGCAGGATCAGTTGATTCATCTATAGAATCTGATAACAAAATGAGTTTCTTGATTCCTTGTTCAAACGTGTCGCCGATAATAGATATTAATTGTGATGAATGATTGCAAACAACTTTGATCATTTGAATTGCTCCAATGTCATTTTTCAGAGCTGCATCAACATGATTATTGAAAAGGGATTCCACGATCTTCACATTAGGCTCTGACTGGTTGATTTCGTCAATAAGGAAAGAAATCGAGATAGATAATATTAATTCAATATGACCTGTTTTGAGTCTGTCAATTACATTTAATGACTCTTCAATCTCATTGGGGATTGACTTGACAAATATTTCTCTCCATTCGGGACATAGTAGAGCAGATCTCTGTTCCAACTTTGTGATCATATTTTGGTAAAACTGATCATCAATATTATGCTCGACTCTGAAAAGAGCAGTTGAGGAGAATAATGATGCTGTCTCATTTGAGTCAATCAGTCTAATGGAACAATACTTGATTAGTGTTGGAATTAAAAGAGATGCTCCCTGGAAACCAATCATAATTGTAGAAACAGCAGCTTTAAATGATTGCTCAGAGAGTTCAGGAGATTTCGAGAGGATTGTATAAATGAGAATTGAATACCAATGTGACAACATCTCTCGAGTGATATGGTTTTTAATATCAGATGTACAGAATAAATCGGAGATTGTTTTGAATCCTTGGAGGAGAATATCTGTGTTCAATTGTGTAGTGAGTGCGGAGAACAGTCTTTGGGCACTCATCTGGAAAGGACTGAGTCTGGAGTATGAAACATCTGGTGGGAGATTCTTAAGGGTTAAGAACATATTATAGTAACTATTGATGACTGAGAAAGCGTTGCATTTTGCAGATTCTTCTGATTGTGAAGGATATTTGTCTAAAGCAGTTAAAAACTCTTCTACAGTTGTCTCAATTGTTTCTGAATACTTTTTGAGATTAGCTGATGCGCAAAATGGAACCTTTTTGATAACTTTTCTATACTTTTCGTATTCTGGCCAGGATGGATTCATATCATCATGGACAAATGCTTGCGGATCATTAAGGATTTGCTTGATATGACCAGAGACAAAATCATGAGGTGTTGTATTTTTATTGCGTTGATTTCTATCAAAAGCAAGTTCACACTCGTCTATAATTGTTTCCATATCAATCGAGAAAATTCGTGGGAACTGTAATGTAGCAATTAATTGCATATATTTCGATGCTAATGCAGCAAAAGTATCGCTTTCGTATATGAAATCGACAATGGAATTCCACATCGATGCATCCTTTTCACCATTTACAAGGCTACATGCAAGGATGGCTCCGTAAATTGTTAACTTTGCAAGGTTGTCCTTTTTTGCATAATTCAGTATTGTTTTCATATTTTGTATGCGTGATTCAGTTGTAAGTGAATGACGATCTAGATGTAAGAAATAAGCAAAGTCTGATAATTGCCCACCATTTGCTGGACTTGGAAATGCTATGAAAAGATCTGTAGCAATTTCGCATATTTGAGGAATCAATCCCGTAGTGGCAAATGCATTGTATAAATTAGAATTTGTGATTATTTCGATGAGTGCTTGAAGTGAAAATTTAAGTGTATCCGGTGATACAGATACGGCAGACGCTTTAAATATTAATGTAACGAAATTTAGTGTCTTGGTTTCGAACAACGTATTGAAATTCCGTGTGTCGTCGAATAAATTCGTAAAGAATTGGCAAAATAGCTCGTGAATTTCGGGTGTAACTGTGTGAAGAAAATGATATGAAGGGACGTCGATGCTAAGGCTCTTTGCCTCATTGAAATAGATTGCAGAAAGTATGTTCTGAATTAAAGGTTTGATCATCGAGCTTGATTTAAATTCCCAATGATTAATGATCCATGTTAATATGTTTTGAATATAAGTAGTAACTTGGCATTTTCCGTTATTTTCTTTATTTTGATCAAATATAACTGGTTCAATCTCTTGATCTGCGAAGTTTTTAAGTTGATTTTTATCCCCATCATCAACGGCAATGAAAGGAAGAGGAATATAGTATTTAAACGAATAGTTTAATCTTGTAATTTCGGATTCATTGCAGGACTCTAAGAAATTAAAATAAACTGACGAAAATGTTTCGCGTAGCTCATCAGAGGACTGTGGATGTAACACCATTGCAAAGAACTGGTCAGCATCTGACAATATTTCTGAGGTGTATGAGCCTTGTTTTAATTTGGGAAGTATAATATTGAGCGCTTGAATGATTTTCTGAAATTCTACGGAAATTAATTTGCCGGGTTTTGCATTATTATTTTTCTTATTTGCGCTTTTAAGATAATCTACCATTGATTTCCAGAAATCCGAGAAATACTTCTCCATAAACTTGTCGAAGCTAAATTCTTTCGCATTAAGAATGTATTTCAGTTGGGTTTCCGCTGCACGCATTATTATATTTTATAATTTTTTATCAAATTGAAATATTTTATGGTTTTATCTGTGAAAACGATTTCACTACGAAAGCACACGATTTTAAAGATATTTATCGGCCATTTTTTTCTGGTCCTTTGGTAGGCAATGGTGTATAATGTATATTTTGCAATCAGAAAGGCTACATTTTTTTTCTCGTTTAATCTTTTGAGTTTTGCGATTTTTAACGAGTAACCACCCTTCCTGGACGAATCTGATGAAATATTTACGTGCTTTTTTGGGGTTCTGATTCTAGTGGTGCAATCTGTTTCATGATCTTAGCAAGGTATTACTTAATCATGAAATGATTACAAACAGAAACCCATTACAAATCATTAATGGGCTTCTGTTATGAATCTCTTTGATGATTATAACAAATACATCTCACTATTATAGCGTTCGCTCGCTTATTTTTGCTAGAGTTCCCCTAGAAAAATCAAAAAATAGAAAAGAAAAAATACGCTATGTACTGGAATCAAACGGCATACCTTTGCTCATACATCGAGCATACATTGTTCTATCTTAAATTCACATAAAATTTGCTCTTTGGTAACATTACATATCAAATTTTCAACTTTACATGACGAATATCAGATAATAAGTGTTAAAAATGGTAACTTTCGTTATTTTACATGTCAAAAATCGATGAAATCTCATGAAGGCACGGAGATACTCAAGTTAAATAGACAAGCAAATGCTATAAACATGCATAACAACCCCTGAAAAGCACCAATTTCTTATTAAAATAAATGGAAATACTAAATAAGTTAAATTATTGCTTTTTTATAAATACAAAAACAGAGTCTCATATTCTTAAAATAATAATCTATAATCACACTGTTTATGAATGTATTAATTATAATTGATTTTTTTAATATATTTATAAATGCTGCAATTTAATATAGGCTACATTTATATTATTAACATGCAGTTATACCTACAATAGATAAGATAAGAGAAGAGCTTCCATCATCTTCCAATACAAGATAGTGTTTGTTTAAGCAAAATCATATTGGATTAGCGGCTTGGTCTTTGTTTGCAGAGATATTCTTGATACCACTGTAAACAGAACCCTAGAAAGGCACGTAAATGTTTTATCAGATCTGATCTATAGGGGAGGTCACTCGTTAAAAATCGCAAAACTCAAAAGAGTAAAGGAGAAAAAAAATTCAAGGAATCAGAAATCTTTTAGAAATAAATTTTGCGGACGAAAACAATGTTTTGATTAAAAATAGGCACAACATATGCCAGCAAACACTCATTTTCATTTTAAAAGCGAGGAAGTAAAAATGAGTTCCTCAATGACAAAGTGAATCAAAAAGGGTAATTTTTTTAATAAACGACCATCAAATTTATATGACTCGCTCTGACTCAACAGTGAATCTGGATGAATCAGATGAACAATATGTTAAATTAACGCATCGCGAGCACGTTCTCACGCGTCCTGATTCCTATGTTGGAAGCATCGAGCCTCACACATGCAAGATGTGGGTTTGTAATGAGGACGGAAAGTTTGAAAACAGAGAAATTACTTACATCCCAGGTCTCTACAAGATTTTCGACGAAATTCTTGTCAATGCGGCCGATAACAAGCAGAGATCCCCTCCATTGAAGAGTATTAAGGTTACAGTTAAGCCAGAAGACAACTCTATCTCCGTTTGGAATGATGGCAAAGGTATTTCTTGCGAGAAGCAGTACAGCCCGACTGATGACTGCGAGTATTACATCCCAGAATTCATTTTTAGCCAGCTTCTTACATCTTCTAACTATAATGATAAGCAGGAAAAGGTAACTGGTGGTAGAAATGGTTATGGTGCCAAGCTCGCTAACATTTTCTCCACTGAATTCCGTATTGATATTAATAATGTTGATGAAGGCAAGTACTACACACAGATCATCAGAAATAACATGACTGACATTCAGACACCAACAATCACAAAGAACAAAGGAAAGACAACCTTCACACAGATTACTTTCAAACCAGATCTTGCCCGCTTTGGTCTTGACAGCATTACAAAAGACCATGTTGATCTCATCAGGCGCCGTGTTTACGATCTTGCCGGTATCTTGAAGGATGTTAAGATTTTCTGGAATGATAAGCAAATTGAAATCAAGAAATGGAACGAATATTGCAAGGTTTATCTCAAGGAGGATGTTGATCCAATCGTCATTGAACTTACAAATAGTAAAGGATATACATGGAAGATCGGCGTTGCACCATCAAGAAATCGAGAATTCCATCAGATTTCATTTGTCAACTGTGTTGCCACATCAAGTGGTGGTACTCACGTCGATATCGTTGTTGATCAAATCACAAAATACATTGTTGACGTCCTTGCAAAGAAGAAAGGTGCTGGAAGAGTTGAAACAAGAGCAAGCGTTGTTAAGAACTTCCTTTATGTCTTCGTTGATGCACTTGTTGTCAACCCAGCTTTCGATTCTCAGACAAAGGAGAAATTAACTCTTGACAGAAAGAAACTCAAGGATGATTGCGTTCTTCCTGACAACTTCCTTGCAAAGATTACCAAGACAGACATCATCAGACTCGTCACAGAGTATGCCAACTTCAAGGACAGACAAGACGTAGCCAAGATGAAAGGTTCAAAGAAGAGCCGCCTTATTGTTCCAAAGCTTGAGGATGCTAACATGGCTGGTAAGACTGATTCACTTAAGTGCACACTTATTCTTACAGAAGGTGACTCTGCTAAATCCACAGCCGTCACAGGCCTTGCTACAGTTGGTCGTGATTACTATGGTGTCTTCCCACTTCGTGGTAAGCTCCTTAACACACTTAATGCTTCTACAAAGGAACTCAAGGATAACGATGAAATTCAAAATATCATAAAGATCATGGGTCTCGATCCTTCTGAGCCATATGAAAACGAAGATGCATTCAAGAAGCTCAGATATGGCAGTATCATGATCATGGCAGATCAGGATGTCGATGGTTCCCATATCAAAGGCCTTATCATTAACTTCATCCACTCAATGTGGCCAAAGCTTCTTCAGAAGACAGGCTTTATCACTGAGTTCATCACTCCAATTGTTAAAGTTACCAAGAGTGGTAAGAAGAAAGGAGTGTCAACCCCATTCTTCACAATCCCAGAATTTGCCCAATGGAAGGCTGCCAACAACAATGGCAAAGGATACAAGATGAAGTACTACAAAGGTCTTGCTACATCATCCCCTGATGAAGCCAAGGAATACTTCTCAAACATCAAGATGCACAAGAAGACTTTCGTCTACACGAACGAGAACGATGAAGAGAGAATTAACCTTGCTTTCAACAAGAAACGTGCTGATGATAGAAAGAATTGGCTCGCTCAGCTTGATGCCAATGAAACTTACTTAGGAACAAAGGAGTCAAAGATCAAATACTGCGATTTCATTGATAAGGAACTCATACTCTTCTCCAACTATGCCAACTTCCGTGCCATTCCATCCGCAATTGATGGATGGAAACCAGGTCAAAGAAAGATCCTTTGGGTTTGTTTCAAGAACAACATCAAGAATGAAATCAAAGTTGCTCAACTTTCTGGTAAAGTTTCAGAACAGGCTGCATACCACCATGGTGAACAGTCACTCAACCAGACAATCATCGGTATGTGCCAGGACTTCGTTGGCTCCAACAACATCAACGTTCTTCATCCACAGGGTATGCTTGGTACACGTCTTGCTGGTGGTGAAGATGCTGGTTCTCCACGTTACGTCTATACATATCTTGAGAAAATCACACGCGCAATCTTCATGAAGGAAGATGATGATCTTCTTACATATAATACAGATGAAGGTCTTCCAATTGAACCAGTATTCTACGTTCCAATCATCCCAATGGTTCTCGTTAATGGCGCTAAGGGTATTGGTGTTGGATGGTCATCTGAAGTTCCTCAATACAACCCAACAGATATCATCAAGAACGTAAGACACAAGATCCACGATGAGCCAATGGAAGAAATGACTCCATGGTATGCTGGTTTCTGTGGAAGAATCCTCCCTGTCCAGGTCATCAAGAATGGCGTCAACCAGCCAATCGTCAAGTGGGAATCTTGGGGCAAGGTTACAAAGCTCGATGATACAACAATCGAAATCAGCGAACTTCCAATCGGTGTTTGGACATACGATTACAAGAAATTCCTCGAAGGCCTTGTTGTTGGCGATAGCCTTAATCCCCACAAGAAGCTTGCTGACAGGAAGGCAGCCAGAGAGAAAGTAAGAAAGACAACAAAGAAGAAAGGTGAGGAAGGTGCAGCTGATGAAGAGCAAGGTGCTTCTGATAACAAGAGAGACAAGGATGCTCCACTTATCAATGAATTCAGAGAGTATCATACAAACATCTCCGTCAAGTTCATCATCACTGTTGATGATAAGCAGATGAGGCACATCGAGAGTGTTGGTTTCCGCACATTCTTTAAACTTACATCTACAATCACAGCGACAAACATGACACTTTTCAACGCATCCAACAAGATTGTTCAATTTACATCACCTCTTGATATCATCAACGATTTCTACACTGTCCGTCTTATGTACTATCAGGAACGCCATCGCTATCTTATCGATGCCTTACAGCTTCAGCACAAGAAATTATCCAACCAGGCAAGATTCATCCGTGAAGTTATTGCTGGTATTATCAAGGTTAATGGTGTTCCAAGAGCTACAATTCTTGCAGCCCTTGAGAGAGGCAACTACGACCTCTATGATGATGCAGAACTCACGAAGCGTATCAAATTCGCAGATGAAGTCATTGAGAATCATGCTGAAGAAGAGGAGCAGAACGAGTTCAAGAGTGAGTCTAACGCTTCCCACCTTATTGTTCTTGAAAAGGGCTACGACTACTTGCTCAGCATGAAGATCTGGACACTCACGAAAGAGCGCGCTGACAAGCTTGAAGACGAGGCTAAGAAGAAGAACCAGGAGCTCGAAGCAATGTTGAAGAAGAAACCGATTGATTTCTACCTCGAAGATTTGGACAAGCTTGAGATTGAATGGAATAACTTCATTAAGAAGAAAGAAGAGAGCAGACTCAGGAACATCGCCGATGCGGAGAAAGCTAACAGAAAGTCATATGAAAAGAACAAGAAGGATGCCGACAAGAAGATGAAGGCCAAGAATAAGAAGAACGAGAAGAATGCTGCTGAGGCTAAGACTGAAGATATGAGGGAACTTGTCGATTTTCAGGCTCCAACAAAGGAAGAGGATACTGTTGCTCCAGATGATGACAATATTTCTGTTATCATTATTAACAAGGACATCAAGAGACCAGCAAAGCCAAAGAAGGAGAAGACAGAGAAGAAGGAAGGCGAAGAAGGTGAAAAGCCAAAGAAAGAACGTAAGCCTCGCGTTAAGAAGGAGAAGAAGGAAGGTGAAGAAGCAACAGAAGAAAAGCCAAAGAAGGAACGTAAGCCTCTCGTCAAGAAGGAAAAGAAAGATGATGACATAGTTGTTGATGATGATCAGCCAATTATCAAGGAAGAGAAGCCAAAGAAGTCTTCGAAGAACTCCAACAAGTCAGCCTTCGAAGATGAGGATGTTGAAGATGAGCTAGATGACATCGAAATTGTTGACGACGATGATTCAAAGGTCGACCTCACAGATACGATTGCTGCCAGGAGAGCTGCATCAAGAAGGTCTTCTCAACCAAAGCAGCAAGCAATTCTCGAGCAATTCTTCTCCAAGGATCCAAAGGACGAAGATAGCACTGAAGATGATGACGATGATGCTGTTGATGATGATGGAGATGAAGGTGATGATGCTTGGGAAGACTCTCAGTAAGCACAATATATTATTTTTGCATACATTTTAAACTTTTTATTTTTTTCAAGATTTGCTTTTTCCTGAAAAAAGTTCATATTTTTCGTTAAATGTTGCTGTTTTTTCAATTGGTCAGTTCTCTTAATTTCCACCACATAGAGAGCAAGAAGCTGAGCAAGAAGACAGCAATGATATCATTAGCCGGATCAGACAGATTTCTCGCGGTAGCTGAAGTTTCTGATTCAATCAGTAGATTTCCTCCTCGTTTGAACATATACTCAATCGGATCTTCAAAAACTACACATACTATTTCTGTTAATGGCGAAGATTCCTCTCTTGGGTATTCTATGGAGCCAATAAAAAACGGTTTCATTGCTTCTTCACCACAGGCTGCATACAGGTGGGGAAAACCAGGCCCAATCATCACAACAGTCACTCCTGGCAAAGTTACAGACGAAATTTTAAATACACCTTTAGTTCCTTACGGTGAATCTTTGGCCGCATCTTTTTATAACAATTTGATCGTTGCATGTTCACCGCTAGAGAACAAAGGCTGTATCATTAAAAATGGCACTCAACAAAAACTAAATCCACCCGAAAATACCGCTTTATTCGGAATTGCCGTTTCTGCTTCTCCAAGTGGTAAATATTTTGCAACAATGTCTAGAGATGCTTCAAGACCGGTTTCTATTCACATATTTAATTCATCTCTTGAGGTCGAAGGCTCATTTAAAGTAGTTCACAATCCACAAATTGATTTGCAACAAATGAAGCCATATCTACACTTTGACAATGACAACTATATCATTGCAGGTTTCCCTGAAATCGGAAAAATTTTCTTGTATAAAAGATCAACAGTCGGATGGGTTACAGAGCGCCCAGCAGATATAGAAATGACATCAATGAGCAAAATGGGACTCAATTTCATTGCACTCAACAATAATGGGCAAGTTAAAATTCTGAATAACTTATTTAACGTTGTTAGCTCATTAGAAATACAGAGGTCGATTAGAAATTCCAATTTTACAAAAATTACAGGCGGTGACACATGGATTGCTGTTTTAGAAGAAGATGGAAATGAAAGAACTCTCCACATATTCTCCACCAAATCACCAAACTATATACATGCTCTTATTATCATTGCATTGCTTTTAATAACTTCAATATCTTATATTATTTTAAGACCGAAAATTTCGTTAAATATGTTACATCAACCTGTTAAGAAGCTGTTCTGAGATATTAAATGTTAGTATTTGTTTTTTATTTTATAATAATTATATTTCAAATAGATACACTACTGATATTTTGATCTAAACATGGAATTAATCAATATGCGTGAGTGTGCAAAGCTTGTGATGGCTTTCTTATATTCTAATGTGAGAAATTTTCAATAGGGGATAACACTTTCCAGCCCCTAAATAAGTTAAGAGTGATTAAATATGAGTGCTCAGCCTCCAATAGATCAGATAATAAAGTTTGTAATATCCAGTAATCTTGAGGAAGTGAAGAAATCCATAAAGGGCACACCTCCTATCGTTGATGACTTCCCAATTTGCGGTAAATGGCGGAAAAACCTAACTTTGCTTCATCTAGCAGCAGCATATGGTAGCTTGACTTGCATAACGTTTTTCTTAGATAAAGTTGATATAAACTCTAGAACATTAGACATTTATTTTAATCTAATAATTGGACACCTCTTCATTGCGCAGCAGCAAACAAGCATAGGTCAGCATGTGATTTGCTCTTAAAGAATGGCGCAGATGCAAGTATTGCAAATGATGATTTTCAAACTCCACTTCATTTAGCCGCAATGAATGGTAATGCAGACGTTATTTTAGCTCTTTTAGCTTCAGGTGTTGATGCAAATGCAAAAACAGAAAATGGTTTTAATGCAATTCATTACGCAGCGTCAGCATCCCTTTCTTCTGTCATTGACCCCCTTCTTCTTGCTGGAGCTGATATTGACTGTGCCGCAAAGGATGGAACGACGCCATTACACATTGCTGCAAAATTAAATGCTTATAATTTTGCAAATGCACTGGTTAGTTTTGGTGCAAATGTTAATGCCCAAGATAGCACCGGATCCACGCCATTGCACTACGCCATTGCTAATTCCCATTTCAACGTTGCGAAAATATTGCTGGCAGAAGGTGCCGATGATTCGATTAGAAATAATGGCGGCCAAACAGCAGCTGACACTGCTCCAGTAACAATGATGAACCAAACAAGAACCTTCTTCGCCAACTGGGAAGACTGGGATGAAATGGTAGAGGCTATTGAAATTAAATAATGTAATTATTATAAATCAAAAACATTGTATCAAAATATTTACTCATTCATTTGGGAAGAATATCTTCTACTTCGGAGATTGAATATCTGATTCGAGAAATAGATATTTTCGTTGTTGCAATAGATTTTTCGACATCTTCCATTGTCATATCTTCGCCAAAATTCGACTTCTTCATGTTTTTGAGTATTTCGTCTTTTGGTTTGTTGTTCTGCTTTTCTGATTCTGCCACACCATTTTTAGTTATGTCTATAGATCTTCTTAGCTCTGCTTCTGAAGGTGTACCTAAAACCATGAAACATCTATACTTTTTCTCCAGTGTAATAAAGAATATAAGGAATGTGAAAATAGATATAACAACTTCAACATGAGAAATGGGACTCGAAAGAATCGATGGGTCGCAAATATGAGCAACAATCGGAACCAAGTTTGGTGATCTAAATATTGTACCTTGGCCATTTCTTATCTGCTTAATTAACTCTGTTGCCAATGATATTCGAGCTGTATCTGCAATACCCTGATTTTCGAAAGCAAGTCGTATTGCATGAAATCTATCTTCAACACTCATACTATGGAGTATTTTGAGAGATACCTCCCAGCCATTCCTTGCAGCTTCGGCAGAACTTAGATAAGGAACAACAGATAAGACTGTGTTGAATAGTTTAACTGAATTCTCTGGTGATGTTATCTTCGAGCATAAAATAACACCATCTTCTCTAATGCATGTTCTTGAGTTACTTAATAGTCTATTGCAAAGTCTATCTAAGCCTAATGATCGGAATTTTCGTGGATATAGAGATGCAGCTCTAGAAATGGATATTTTCATAACTTCAGGAATCTCAGTGAACTTATCCTCTGGGAGGAGTAGTTTATCAGTGAGTTCTTCATCAAGTTTTTCGCATATTGCAGTAATGAAATAAATATATGGCTGAGTGGGGTCTGACATCATTGGCGTAGTGAAAACTGTGTATAATTGCTTCATTTGCTCTTCTGTTCTATTATTAAAATGAGAATAAAGAAATTGGATATATTCATTCATAACAAATTTGTTTGCTTTGACTAATCTGTCAAAAAGGAAGCGAAGTAGCGGTGAGATTCGTAGAAGTGAATCAAATTTAAGACCATTTTGTTCTGAAAACCATTCAGCAATAATCAAATACGTTTCTTTCCCAGATTCTTCAGAAAATATCGAGAATAGTCTATCAAATTCTTCTTTAGACTCCGATTTATCGCAAATCGTTGTTAATTTTTCACGTATTTCATCATAGTAATCCATTTATGTGGGACAATATAAAAAATGATAAGTTATTTTGCAAAGGAAACATATATGTTCATTGCTTGGCTGGAAATACAAATCTAATTGTTTTCTAAAAAATAATTAGATAACAAACTGATCTCTTATTTTTATTCAGTAAAGCGGTTTATTAATGCAGCAAATGCCTCGTCAGCATCTTGGGAATCTACAGATCCTTCGAATGGTTCACCCTGGATAGCATTGAGGGAAATTCCTGCGCTGATGCAGAACTGCTTTGCCTTTTCTATATCAATTCTACCCTTGTTGCCAATTGTATAGAAGCCATTTGCTCTCTGCTTGGCCTGATCGACAATCCAGTTTGCCATATTGTCGAAGTCAGTGAATGTTGAGATCTTGGAGAGAACCTTTTCATCACGCTGAAGGACCTCAGCAATTTGTTCCTTAGACATTGATCTTGTCAAGAGGCTCTTGCAAGTGATAACAAGACAGAATTCGGAACAGTCACTTAAGAGTGTGTCATGAATGAATTCATGGCCTGGGAAATCTTCAGAGTCGAAGATGAATGTGATGTGTGAGCCAAGGTTGTGGCAAACAAATGTAGCATTCATAACTTCTGTGAAGATATCAGCAGAGTCCTTGCCGCGAGTGTTAAGAACGTAAACGACAGAATACTTTGGTCTGAGTGAAACAATTCGAGCGTTCAATGTTTCACGATTGAAGGATTGCATTGTTAAGAGGTGACCCTTTAAATTTTGCTTTTCGAAAACGGAAAGAATTGGAAGGGCAATATGTGAAGAATTGCAAATTAGAACGAAATCTGAATTTGTATTTGTCAATCTATCCTCAATTGGATGCTCAACTCTATACCTTAATGTTTCAACAAGTTCTGGTGTAACTGGTGATGAGTTTGTATCCTTTTCTGAAAGTACATAATGATCCGAATTAATTGGCTTTGGCCACTGGATGCCGATCTGTGGATCCATTGGGTTGACAGCGAAATCAAGGTGTGGGAAGAAGCAGCCACCCTGGTAATAGCAAAGAACTGAATCCTCTTCAGCTGAAAAAACACCATGAGCGCAGTATGGTGGAACGATAACGTGCGTATCCTTATCAAGCCAGCATCCAGCCCACTTCATGAATGTTGGAGAGTTAGGACGCATGTCAACGCAAACATCGTACATTCTACCCTGTGGGCAGAAGGCAATCTTGTGGTATGGAGCAATGTGAATGCCACGGATAACATTTAATTTGGATCTAGAGATGTTGATCTGCTTCATTTCTGGATCTGTGTGATTTTTAAGAATGTTGAAGAGCTCAATTAAGTCAGTGTTAGGATCAGATGTTGTTCCTGGTTTCCTGATGGCCTTATATTGAATCATTCCATCAACTGCAAGTGGTGTTGATTCAAAATGATCAATCATTCTAATTCTGGCCGATAAAAAACATAATATTGGGAACACTTCACTTCCTCATTTTATTATGAATTATCGACATTATATAATAATGCGGTTATATTTCCGTAAAAATTTGGAAGGAGTATGTCTATATTCGAATTGTTTAAAGGCAATTTACATGACAAATATCTTTTTATATGAAAAAAATTATTAACAATAAAATTGACATAAATTTTTTCAGAGGTGTATTGACTTCAAGTGTCCACAGACAACATTGCCAGTATGATCAATATGCTTTAGTGACGATAGTAATACACACTATCCGGTTGGATATTACTATTGTCGCTTATGTTGATCCACAATTTACAATTTAGCAACAAATTACAAATTAAATCAACAAAAAGACAGCAGATGGTATATACGTATCATTGTATTCCATTCAATGATGTGTCAGTAGTATATAAAATGATATTTAAAAATATAGATTTTTTCTTATTTATCATTATGAGTTAAAAATGTATTATTAGAAAACAGTTATGGCCGGCTGTGAGTGCACTTGAATAGCTTAAGCTTGATTGACCAAGAATATAACCAAAAATTGAATGCAAAATTCAAAATAAATCCAAACTTTACAAAATATTTTAATTTTAACAAATTATTATATATCATTGCTAACACAATTTTAGTCATATACAAACGATAAGCGTCAAAAAAATTGATACAAAAAGTACCTCTAACCGTTTGGTCGGGGAACTAAAGGCATCTGTATATATCGCAAATATGTATGGAATTCTAAATTCACCAATTTTGGTCGCTAAATCCCAAGAAATGGAGTCAATACACTTCTATTTTTCTCACTCTCATATTCTGAAGAGCAGTTTACAAATGAAAAAATTTCTCAAGCAATCATTGGGTGCTGTCAAAGATGCCGCCGCGTTGGTTGGCTTTAATGTTGTCGAGAAGACAGAAGATTCCGATTACGAGAACGCTAAGCAGGCTTTCAAAACGATCTTGAGCGATACAGTCCAAATCATTGGATGTGTCATGCAGATGAACGCACAAATTCAAATACTATCTCGCTCCGTTACAAAACTCGGAGCTAGCCTCATTGTTTCAATGAATTCAGCAAATCCAAATGCAAAAGGAGAAGCTACTGCAATCAGCATCATCGGCAAAAAGTTGGAAGAATTTACTGTTAAAGGTCTGATACACTCAATTGACCAAAATGTTATTGCTCCTTTATCTGTATATCAAAAAGAAATTGAAAGATTGAAAGAGGTTCAAAATCAGAGGCGTCTTGCCAGAAAAGAATACGATCAAGCACGTTCCAAGCTCAAACATCTTCAAAAATCTAATGCTACTGTGGGTGAGATTGATACTGCACAAAAGAAGACCGATGAATTAAAGGCCAAGTATGAGTACTTAAATAGCAGTTTTATCAGTGGTGTTAATCTTCTAATTGCTGGAAAATCAAAATATCTTGAAACACCATTCCGTGAATTTGTCAATGCATTCCAACGCTACACAGCATCCATCCAATCTGAATTCCAGAGAGCAAGCCAGAGCTTCCCTGCACAATGCTCTGCAACTTCAACTCCCCAAGCTGCAAATCCATACTCTCAAATCCCAATGTATGCTCCACCTCCGGACGCTGTTGTATATCCAGAAGTTATTATACCGGAAGAACCTGTTCGTAATCCAGAACCAAAGCCACAGCCGAAAAAGAAGGAGAAAATTGCATTAGCTGCTTGATTTTTATTACTATTTTTATATGGTTAAACATGATTTCTTTATATATTATAATCCATAGCTTTATTACATACAAAAATAACAAATTTGATTCAGTTCATACGAATTAACAACACTTTTGTTGCTCTTTATGAGGATCCGATTCCAAATTCTTAATGGATGGTGGATTTATCTGTACAGGGGTTTTATATGCACGCTCTGCAACAGAGATAAAGAGCTTTTGAACAGAATTAAAATCTTTTGCACTTGTATATGCAAAGTAGGCTTTATTCATGAATGCCCACTTTTCGACGCGTTTTGAGTCTAACTTTGATTCTAAATCCATCTTATTAGTCACTGCAAAAATAGCACATTCGTTAGTCTTGTTGTTATTGAGTATCTCAAGCCAATTATCAGCAGAATCAAATGTCTGTGGCTTGCTTATGTCAAAAACTATAACAGCTACTGTAGCACTTCTCGCGTATATAGGCACCAAGCATCTATATTGTTCTTGGCCAGCTGTATCCCATATCTGAAGCTTAATTTGTCCAAGTGATGTGTTAAGAACACTTTCAACAAAAGATCCGCCGATGGTCGCTTTTGTGTTTGGATCAAATGGCTTACCGCTTAATGTTGCTAGAATACTTGTCTTGCCAACAGATGAGTCGCCTAAAACAATTACCTTAAAAACAGGCACATCCCCTTCTTCATAATCCATATAAATTTTACATACCGCAAAAGTGACAAAATGAATAATTATTTCATTCTTACTGCTGTATCACTGAGCAATGATGTGATAACAATTTTATCATCTTGAAATTCTAAAAACACGCTTTTTGAGATTGAATCTGTATCTCAAAAAAATTCTATTCTTGTTATTTCACTCCACTAATCCACCGCTGTATGAAAAATGGGGCATCCATACCTATTTGGCTGTTTAGCAATGAGTGTCAAAAAGTGCAGGAGATTTTAAGTTTTTGACAAATTTTTCAACAGAATCATAAATTATAAAGATGATAGGTGCAATCCTAACTGGACTTGCCGTGTCAGCTATTTATGGTTATTTCTTCAACCATGATCCCATAACCAAATACATTGGCTTTGATCCATCTGAGATTGTCATTGTATCTTCTCCATATGATGATCGTTCATTGAAGGCGGGTGATATTGTTTTCATCAAGATACAAAACCCAGCATATGATTTAGTAACTGATCCAGACACTTATATGTCCGAGTATTGTGGAATCCTAAGAAGGAACTTCCAAACATGCATGTGGGTCGAATCACCAAACCAAACATATTATGAGAAGAAGTGGGTATCAGAGCCTATAAACTCTGATTATTTTGAAAGCGGGCGCTATAAGAATCCAAAAGTTCAGGTTGAAAATTCCAAATCTATTAAAACATCTGGGATATCGATAGGAAAGTTCAGATTTGATGACAGCTTGAAGTATATTGCCGATGAGTGGAGGACTTTATATCCAAACCAATATCAAATTAACCAATTTATGCAATCTCCATATGCAAAGGAATTCTGGTATTATGATGGAGGATACTTCTATTCTAGCCCCAATGCAAATCCAGAAGGCCATATAAATAACGATAAATGCACCCCAGGTCAAATGAGAATGTATTTCGATTATTGGGCCCCTTATAGAATGACTGTTCTAGGAGAATATCATCAAGGGTCAATCCAAAGAACAGATGCATACAGGTCAGAGCTGGGATACATTGCTGAAGGAGATTTAAGTCTAAACCAATTACTTGAAAAAGTGCATGGTAGGAGCAAAGGTTTTTCCTGGTCTATTGCTTTCTTTGTTGCAATTGCTGTTTACATATTGGAAAAAATATTCAATAAGAATCCAGAAAGAAATCCTAACTTGCCTGCTTAACGAATAATGGGATAATCGATGTGAATCAACCATTAATTTGATTCAAA
Organism: Trichomonas tenax; assembly: GCA_023091735.1. Classification (NCBI taxonomy): domain Eukaryota; phylum Parabasalia; order Trichomonadida; family Trichomonadidae; genus Trichomonas; species Trichomonas tenax. The sequence goes on from JALKBU010000144.1 coordinate 54,111, forward strand.
TAAAATTTGATATAACATCTCTACTAATAATCAAAGAAATTGATTGTTAGTACACATTTGTTCAGTTATATTTTGATTATAATTTTTTTTGTAAATCTCATAAATTTATGGAAATTCGAGTATTAAGCCCAACTAAGGAAATTATAACAATGACTGTTGATGAAATAGCGACTTGCATGCATATCAAGTCTATAATAGCAGAGAGAGCGAATTGTTCAATATTAGACATCCAAATTTTCCTTAATGATCAAGCAATCCAAGACAATATGGTTCTCTGTAAACTCAAAATTCCAGCAGATGCAATAATGGTTGCTAAAAAAGAGGTAAATATGATTATGCAAAATCAGACCAATGCAAACATGTTAAATCAGATTGAAACTAAAGCACAAACAGCTTTAGAATCTTCAGGTATTATTGATCTTCATAGAAAATACAAGCATGACCCTCCAGATTTTATTGATAAAATTAATTTTATTAAAAAAGAAGGATTTACTCATGCAAATATCAAAGATATCCTTAGGAAAACAAATTACCAAGTCGATGAAGCTATAAAAATACTGAATTCTGATGTCCATAATTTTTCTACTCAAAATGATCAAGGAACTCCAGCACCAGCGATATTAGAGGATGATTTGATATCCAAAAAGCTGATAAATGTAATTAACTCCATTAATCAAGAAATTGTTCAATTGAAAAAGCAACTATATACTGGAGACATTTTTCAATTGCTAGACTCTGTATGCGAAAAATATGCCAAAGCTTCTGTGAAGGAAGGAAAAAATATCGAAGAACAGATCCGCGCTCCATCTACCAAATCAAAGCGATGGTCTATTGAAGAGGAGGAAATTTTAGCGAACAAATACACCGAACTTGGTGCTAACTGGAATGCTATTGCAGAATTCATTCCTGGAAGAACCGCCAATGCTATAATGCAACATTTTCAAATACATAATAAGTACTTACTATCACACAGAGTAAAGCAGGCTCAAGCTCAGCCACTATCAAAGCTAATACCTGAGATCCAATTTGATCCAAATGATGAAGCAGTTTTGTTTGAGGCATGGAAGATATTTGGTAACGATTGGGAATCAATTTCATGCGTTCTCCCCCAATATCCCATTGATTTTATTGCTGATTATTGGAATAAGAATATGTATTTGAGGTACTTAGAAGAGGGACTGATTCCTGTATCTGATGATACAATATTAGAGTATAGAAAGTATAGAAATGATCGCAAGAAAAAAATTCCGTCCATTCTTGATAATGTTCGATCTGAACCACCTCAAATCACGCTTCCTGAAAGTGTGAAGCAGCCAAAAGATTCAGAAGATGTTTTCCAGCCAGGGCAAAGATATGCACCAAATCAAAGATCATTGCTATGGACAGAAGAGGAAGAAAAAATAGTTATTGATATGAAATTTAAAGGATCAAGTTTTGAAGAAATTGCAAAAGTTCTCAAAACGAGAACTCCATCAACAATTGCAACAAGGTGGTATGCCAAATTGATGAAGCAAGCTGGTGCTACAAATGATGAAGGAGAGATAGTGAAAATTGATGACACAACCGATGAAGAAATCGAAGAGCCAAATGATGATTTCAGTGCTTTTGATAATGCCAATAAACGTCAGTGGACTGATAAAGAAGATGAACTGTTAATCAAGCTCTACAACGAATATCATTCTGATTGGGAGAAAATCAATTCATTCTTTGCAAATCGAACACCTACTGCATGCAGAATGCATTGTTATATAATTCGTCATAAGTTTAATGGAAAACTACAATTATCCGGTCCTCAAAAGCAGAAATCATCAGTTTCACAATCGCAATCTGCATTGGCTATCACTCAAAGTGATGATGAATATATAGAAAAGAAGAGTAATGATGCTTTAAAGAGAAACTATGTAAATTGGTCTGAAGAAGATGACAGAAAGATTATTGAAGCGATTGATCGAGGTGCAAGTTGGAAAGAAATTTTTGCAATGTTCCCTGAAAGGAAAGAATCTTCAGTTAGGACCCATTGTCAATACACACTAAAGAAGAAAGTTAAAAATATCACCTTGCCTCACAGTCCAGGACATACCTGGACCACCGAAGATGATAACAAGCTTATCGAGATGAAAAAAATCGGAAGATCGTGGGCTGACATTGCTGCTGCAATTCCTGGACATAGCCAATCATCGATGATCGCCAGATGGAACTTGAAATTAAAGGAAAAGCATCCTGTTGAGAAAGCAGAGAAGCCTAAGAAGGTGCTATTTTCTAAACGAGAAGAAAACTTAATTTTAAAGAAGAGGAAAATGGGTTCTTCATGGGAAGAAATTGCACTTTTGTTTCCCGCAAAGAAAGTTCCATTCATCAAGAAATATTACGAAAATATTTCAATCGAGAATGAATCAGCAAATTTGGATGAGACAAACTTTGACGAAAAGTGGACTCCTGAAGAAGATGATGCTATCTACGGTTCCTTGTCCAAAGGATTGATTAGCACTGAAATTGTTAAAACGTTTCCAAACAGATCGAAGGTTGATGTTTATAATAGGATCGAATACATTAAGCAATCAATGGCAACGCAAATTTCAACACCAACTATTCCAAAACCTCCAAGTGATGAAATTAATCAGAAATGCAACACAGAACAAGGAAGCAATCATCTCCCGCTATACAATTCAAATAGCAATGATGATGCCAAGAAAGAAGAGCCCATTCCAGCAGATTAATCTGAAGAATATTTTTGATTTTTGTTCTAGTTATGTATTATAAAATAGATTGTTCATTTGTTATTATTCTTATGCTGTTTATTTCTCAATGAAGAACTTTCTATTTCTGACTTTATTGATTCAAATGCATATTACCGGATTTGAACTGGGAATAGAACTGCCAGTTTAGCTTGAAAGAGTTTATAATATAAATTCATGTAAATAAACAATTTTTGCATTATTTTTTCTTTAATTCTTGAACTTGTTGACTGAGATCATCAACCTTATCACTAAGCTGCTTAATCTTGTCAGTACATTCGGCAAATAGTTCAAGCATCTTGGCATCAGTTTTCAATGCCAAAGTTGCAAGACTTGTGATAGCATTTACGATGCCATTCATATCATCAGTGCCTCTTATTTCAATCTTGTAAGCATCTTCACCACTCTTGATATCAATGCAAGCAGCCATGATATAAAATGAAGTTATTTTATATAATAATCATACTCCCTCAAAATTTTGATACCAAAATTTTCATCATAAAAGTTTTTTGGATCTAATACGACATAATAAATCAAAATTTAATATGTCACTTTTCATAAAAATTTGAACAATTTATTCACAACAAATTTGATATATTTGATAACTACACAACGATGACTCAATAAAATGGTTTAAACATGTTTAAGCTTGGACAGAATTGTGCCGATCATGGTGAAACACACCTTGCTTGCAGGTGTATAGTGTTACTTTTTCAATTTGTACCATATGCAAGCCATGAGGTTTATTCATTTAATATTCTATTCAGTCTTTGTAACAACTCATATTGCATTAGCAATGAACTCTGCAATATTTGTATGATATTTGTGTCATGTCGGTAAATAGTTGAAAGGCCGATTCCTTCCCGGGTTCTAATAATAGCATTTATTAGCTTTTAACAGCGATTACATATTTACTGTATTGAGACATACTAATGACCAATTTAAGGGTCTTAGCATTCAATGAGCTATTCATTACATTAGATTTAGATGACTTCTCAGAATAAGGTTAGTATTCTAACTGAGAAAGTTTACAAAAAACAAAATCAAAATTCTCGTTAAAAATTTATGTCTGCTTTTTCCAATCTCAAGGCACGAAATCACAGTCGTAATGATAGTGGAAGCGCCTCATCTTCCATCTCGCATATATCAGTGCCCGAGTCTATTAATATTTCTGCTAGATCTAATATTGAATCAAGCTTCCAATCCCCAATTTTAGATTCTAGTAGCAAATCCTCAAGCAGAAACAATGATCAAGCAGATTTTCAACTAATGACAATCGACGAATCGATTGATTCACATGATTTAATAGAAATGAAACAAAAATCTGGAAAGAAAAAGACAAATAAGCCATTGGGGTCACCAGGCTCAGTTACATCTCTATCGAGTTTACAAACAAACTCCAAAGAATTTGATCAACAAAGTCTTCCTAGTGTTAAAAGCCTCAGGCCTAAAAAGAAAGTACGAAAAACAAAACCAAATCCAGAGTCTGTCGAACAAGTTAAACAATCTCCACCAAATACGGATCCATTTTATTCTGTATCAACAATGGATGACTTCGATGATAAGAAATCTGTAAAATCAAATAAATCTAACAACTCAAGGAAGCAGAGGAAAACTAAATTACCACATCCTCCGAAATATATTAAAGAAAATATGAATATTGATCCCGAGATATTCGAGTTTGATATTACAAAGTCGTCAACAATCGCTGTGAATGATTACCTCATTGAGCGAAGCGTTGGATCTAAAGGAAGCTTTCCCAAAGAAAAAGGATTATTATCCTCTGATTTAGAGCTTGATATGACTGGTGATGAGTCAAGCAAAGGAACAAAATCTTTCATCAAATCTTATTTAGGAAATAGAAAGCCAAAGAATAATCAAAAACCTACGAAAAAATTTAATGAAGATGATCCAGATTTACCACCAACATCCATAGATAGTGAAGATGATGTTAGCGCAACAAAGAGTCCTAGACCTAAGAAATCTAAACAATTCAAAAATCGTGTTGATTTTTACAGTGGTGCTGGCGATGGCACACAATCTCTTAGAACAAAGGGAACAGATAAAATAGATGAAAATCCTGAATTAGCTAGTAAAAGGCAGAAAAGAAAACAATCATCTTATTTCGAGACAGAAACTCTCAATACATGCCAAAGCAAGTATAATCAGCTGGATGAAGACTTTGATGCAAATTCAGAATTAAATTCTAGAGCTATAAAGACAAAACCATCAACGGATTACAATGCATCGACATTAAATGCAAAAGCAAATAGATATAATCAGCTAGATGAAGATTTAAATGCTAATTCCGATTTAAATTCTCGAACAATTTTATCAAAGCCAATAACAGACAACAGCATCTCGACACTTGCTTCACGTAGAAATAAATACGGTAAATTAGATGATAATTACGATCCAAATTCAGAATTGAATTCAAAATTTCGTAATACAAAACCAACTGAAGAAAATGAATCAGCTGTACTGAGTACGCGCAAAGGAATCTATAATAGGCCAGATGATGACTTTGATGCAAATTCGGATTTGAATTCACTTCGAAGAAGTGTAAAGCCAACTATTGACACAGAAAACATATCAATAAGTTCACGCAAGAACGTTTACAATCAGCCGGAAGAAATAATTGATTCCAATTTGGAAATAAAATCACATGAAACTTCGACAAAACAAACGCAGAATTCGACGCGGAGCTCTCTGTACTCTAATGTATATAACATACATTTATCTGAAGGCTTTGAAGCTGGTTCAGAATTAAATTCAAGGAAGCATTTGTCAAAATCAACATTAGAATCATCTCCATACTCATTAAACACTAATGCGAATAATAGGAAACAAGCAACAACGAATTTTGATGTTAAATCGGAATTAAACACGAGAAAACTCGGAAGTAAATCATCTTCAAATGAAACACGACCTAATTCCTTATACACTGCGGCTAATAAATATAATCAACCAGACAACGATTTTGAAGCAGAATCGGAACTAAATACATGCGGTCAATTGGCAAAATCAACACAGTCAGGTGATGTTTCATCTCTAAATTCTCGTAGAAATAAAAACACTAAAACACCAGAAATCGGTGATCTATCCGAGTTAAATTCAAGGCAAAGATCATACCAAACCAAAACGGAAACAGAAAATCCAACGATCGCATTTAGACACAAACCTGGATCAAATGAAATGGAACTAGATGATCAATCGATACAAAGTCATAAAAATGTATTTGATGCCGATGATGAATCAAAGTTAACTATAAGAAGTCGCCAACAACAAAATGCTACAGGTAATTTTGATACTCTTGGTACGTTAATTTCAAAGCAAAAATCATCGGCATCTTCAAAAAGTGATAAATCATTTGATGACCTTCGGTCTCTCAAGAATAGAAACATTCAAAAATCTTCAGATGTAGAAAATCGCAGCTTGAATACTATTAAAAGCATCAAGAACAAAGATTCAGTAGCTTTTGATGCCAGTTCCGAATTAAATTCCAGATTGTCAGGAAAAGGTCAGAATAAATATAGTGAACCAAGCTCAATGGAATTAGCAACTAGAGCCGGATCAACGAACAGAACAGTCCAAACATCAGACTCGTCGTTAATAACTAAAAATAAACCAAATGCAAATATCGAGTCATTTGCCGGATCTGAGATTAATTCTCGTATTGACAATCATTCGAATTCATTAGAATACACCAATTCAACTTTGCATTCTAATGTGCATGTCGATCATAAGTCAGTCAATAATTCCTCGTTTGAGTTCAATACTCAACTCAAATCAGAAAGATCATCGACAACAGAAGAAGGCTCGACTCTAAACACCAATAAAGGAAGTCCTAATTCTAAGTTTAGTGATATCAACTTTGATGCAGGAAGTGAGTTAAATTCAAGATTGGCAATGGTTAGATCCTCCAAGGACTCATATGGTGAAACAACTCTTGGATCAGCTAATCAGTCATTCTCAAATGAAACAGATCAATCAATTGAACTTAAAACACAGCAAAAGGGAGGTAAATCTATCAATGAGCCAACAGATGATAGAATTTTGAAGTCAATACATGTAGGCAATTCTAGTGAATCCATTGATTCATTTGATTCCATTTCATTCGATACAAATTCTGATACAGACTCAATCCATCGAAAGAGAAGAGATATTATTTTCACTACAGATTCAAACAAGTCTTCTCTTTATACTTTCACCAAATATAAAGGTGATGCTGCATCACTTGCTGGATCTGAGAAGTCGATTAACTCCAGACAGATTTACAACACTAGCGATACTATTGGCACAAGTGATGATACCCTTGGAACAAATGTTAAAAGCACTAAATCAAAGAGATCCTTTACAACATCTAATATTGATGATCGTGATATTAACTCACTTATGGTTGACAACTCAAAAGAGTTAGAACCTGATTCACAATCGCTAATCACTAATATGAATGAAAACGATTCCTCTAATACAGAAAATAAGTCAACATCTTCATTAAATTCAAGAAGATTTAAAGAAAAACAGAATCAAATGGAGAAAATGCTTAGTGAACTCTTGGAATCAATCGATACTGATGTTGAAGCAGAAACAAAAATGAGTACTAATACTGTTGTTACTGACACTATTAGCGTTGGAACTCATAGATTCTCTAAAGGAACATCAAATGAATCAAGTGATGAAAAGGACTCAATGTTGACAAAAACTTCAAGCTCAGATTACGAGTTTATATCATCAGGTGATTCATCTGATTCAATGGATACAAAGGACAAGTTTAAACCACAGCACAAGGACTCAACAGTTGGATCTGAATCTGCTTTGATAACTGCAATTTCAGAGAATAGTACATCCAGAAGCAAATTAACTCTCACAGCAGATGTGTCTGTTATTTTTCGCGGTTTTGAGAAGTCTTCGTCAACAAAGACGAACTCCCAACAAATAAATAGCTTGTTAACAAACACTATGAGTACATACGACCAATCATCTTCATCAATGATTGGAGATTCATCATCGATTGCTCCAATGCGCAAAAAGAAGAAGGTCTCAAACCCTACGGAATCATTCAGCATTTCCACTGTTTTATCAGAAAAATCATCGCTTACAGATTCCGAATCCTATGACATGACAATCAATTCTAACAGGAATTCTATATCCTCATCATCTACAAAGTCTAGTTCCGATTCAACAATGTTGACTTCAATTAGTAGCGACTATTCATCTCTCAGTATGAGTGAAGATTCTGATTCTCTGGTTTCCATGAAGCGTAAGAAGAAGAATTCTGAGACATCATCCGATTTTGAAATCATTACATTCAACTCGGAAGATAGTGAATCATCAAATTTGCTCAGCGATGTCAGAACAATTAATTCAAATGCTTTCAGTAAATCATCGGATACAAAGTCAAACACGAGCTCAAGGTTCAATTCTCTAATGACTGATTCAACTTATGATTCTAATACAAGCACAGATTCATCAACTCAGTCATCGATTGTATCTATTAGAAAGAAAAAGAAGAAGCTTGTTACCCCAGAGCCGTCAATTAACATTTCCACACAACATGATTCCTTTATGTCTGATAAATCATCGACATCATCGACAAATGATACAATTAATTCATTTAACAACAAATCTAAGCTTTCTTCAACTCAATCAGTTTCTGCCGAAAATACTCTTCTTACCAATCACTCATCCGAATATGATTCTAATTCGTATGCTTCTAACAGCTCTTCAATGGTATCAATGAAAGGAAAGAAAAAGAGGAGCGATACAGAATCAACTCTTGATGTTACAACGCAACATTCTATTTGGAATTCAAACGCGTCATCTGGCTCATCAACTGTTGATACGATCAACTCTGGCTATCATAAAGCTGATTCAAAGATGGAATCGAAATCAAAGTCTGATGTTGATGAAACCCTCAAAACTGGAGTTTCTTCATCTTCATATTCTAATACTGTTTCATTCGATTCAGATTCTTTGACTTCAACCCGTGTTCGAAAAAAGGTCAAAAGAGAGCATTCTGAATCTTTGCCAGACATTTCAACAAACAACTCTATGTGGGTATCAGAAGTTTCTGCTAAGGATGCATTATCCTCTGTTCCGGAAACACTTAATTCTGAAGGATTCTCTAAGCATTCATCCAATGTTACAAGAGAAGAATCTGTTGAACATGAGAAATCTATTATTTCGATGAAGGCAAGGGAAATGGAATTATCATCGACTTCTTCGGGCATTGAATATAGTTTCAATTTGGAATCTTCTAAACCTGGCTTAAGAAAGAAGAAAGTCGAAGCGCCAGAAGAATCAGTTTCCATCATGACTACTCAATCAGACTGGAATCCTTCAAACACATTAACAAATACAGATGACGATTCTAAACTTGATACTCTTAATTCGAAGCTCGAAGATGAATCTATCTCCCAAGTTTATACAATTGAGTCTCACAAATCTATCAACGAGCAAAAAATGTCTTCAGCAGAAGTGGAAACTTCTACCTTTGATACAGATGAACTTAACAGCCAGCATAGGCCAAGAAGGAAAGCCGATATGCCAATTGATCTTTCAAACTCATCTATTCTTGGTGATATCGTTTCACAAAAGGCTGATAGATTTGACACAAAGACACTCTCAGATACTGATGAAATATCGTTAACAATTAACTCTAGAATTGGGGAATCATCTTCCGAAAGCAACACATCTGTGGCTCCTTCAATTATGGAACGCCATGTGTTTGGTGCAGAGTCATCACTTGCTGGCGATTCTAGTGCGTTTTTGGATTCCGAGTATAGGAATCTCAATGATAATTCCGAACAACCTTTGATGATGTCTGAGTCTGTTGTTTCTGACTACAGGCGTAAAACCCAGCATCAGCAGAAGGATGTCTTGGATTCAGGAAGCTCAATTCCAGAAACGCTTGCATCAGAGCCATTGTTCCAATCATCAACATGGGAATTTGATTCTGATTTTGTCGACAAAGAACCGGACAAAAGATTCGAGGATGAATATCAATACAAAGACAGAACATATAGATACACGCCTAGTCCAATGGAGATTGAATATTACCAAAGAATTCAGGCCGAATCGATGAAATCAATCAAGCGTGAAATAGATTTCTTCTATTCAGATACTGACACTCTTGAGTCAGCTGCATCGAAATCTAGTAATTCTTCGTCTATGTTTACATTAATGTCTGATGTTCCAGAGTCGATGCAAAATGCTGAATCAACAGTCAAATCAATTAAGAGTACTAAAGACAGGAATATTCCGCCAGAAATTCCTTCAATTTCGACCTCTGAAGCATCAGTTACAATCCAGTCATCTCGTGCACATTTGTCGGATTCAACAGAAACAGCCGAAACATCAATTAATACAGACTTCCATAAAGAGCCATTCCAGCACAATATTAGTGAATCTACTCAGGATACATTCACTACAGATCACAGATTTGATACATCAGTTTCATTTGGTTCGATGATTGATGGCATCTACTCTAAGGCCAAGCATCCAAGTGAATCTCGTGAATCCACTGCAAAATCGATTGTTTCAATAAAGGATAGCCAAGAGTTTGATGTCACAGATTCTTCGATGCTCCATGATCTTAATTCTACAAGGCTTCAAGCTAGAAAGAGAACATTTATTCTTAATGATCCAAGTGAATCTTCTCGTGCTCAAACAGCTCCGAGCTTTGATACTGTTACTGAGACTTCTGAATCAACGAAGCCAAGTGTAACCTTTAACATTGCTAGCAGGCTTGAAGATGAAGAGGGATCAGAAATAAGAACGGAACAAGAAACATCTGACTCACTAATTTCCAAAGAACCAAATCAATATGACCTCAAAAACAGTGATATTTCAATTAAAACTGTGCATAGCAAGAAAAATATTGAATTATCCCAAAAAATGCAAACAAGGGGCATCAATATTTCCCAAGATGATGTTGAAGATGATACACTTGTTTCTCAACAGACTTCTACATTTGATGAAAGATATATTTCTAAGCAAAACAACTCTTCTCTTAAGACAGTATCTGAGAAGCAGTTTAAACATCATCGCATTCCGAACGTTGACGAATTGCTTAAAGAAAGATCAGGTTTATTCGACTCTGATTTGACTTCACAAGATAATGAAGTCAAAGAACGCAATGTAATATTTTCATCACAGCTCACTAATAAATCAATGCGTCGCAAATTCACATCGCAGAGTGAGTCGGTGCTTGATAATGATACACTTTTAACGGATCAAATGCTGCCAAGTCAATTATTATTCCGTTCTTCAATGCTTGAATCCGATACAATTAATATTCGATCAGCCGCCTTCAAACACCAAATTAATGATACTAGCAAATCATTCAATTTGACTTCTGATACCATCTCTTCAGATAGTAATATGACTAATGGTTTATTGATGAATTCTTTAAGTACAAGGAATTCAAAACGCTCTTCAAAGTATTTGACAGAAGGCGAATCAGATACTCTTGAGTCTAAACTCAGCTCCAGTGAGATGTTCGAAACACCAATGTCATCATCTATTGCAATGTTTTCTAATAAGTACATTCCTAAGAATAAGTTCATAGTAACGGAACCAGATTCCTCAGAATCAAATCTCTCTTCTCGCTCATTCACAACTGAATCGACCAACTTTGTCAATACCAACTCTCTTGCATCCGAAATACCAACAGTCAAGAGGAGAAGACTATCGTCTGTCAGCGATGATGAGCCACTAACCTCTAAGGAACATACTCAGATCTCAACAACTTCCACAATCAAAGATCTAAGCCTTATATCTGATATTAAATCTGCAAAAATAGTCCAAGAACGAAACATTCCTTTGCCATCGTCATCCGATAAAACTAAAAGTGAGAGTCTTGTTACACATAATTCCATCTCAGAGGAAGATATTCAGGAAGAGACCTCTGCTCTCAAGTCAGAAGTTCAACCTGTCAAAACAAGAAACATTCAAACTGATGTTTCTATTTCTAAATCATCAGTCTCTTCAATGGTATCAATTAAAGACAGAAATGTCGATGTTGAAAGCAATTTATCCGAGAATGTCAATGAAGATGAACTGACTCTCGAGGAAGCCAGTGAAAGAACAATCAAGTCAAGGAATTTCAATCACGCCGATTATCCAGAATCATCATTAGTGTCTATCAGTTCCTCTTCCAAGAGCAATAATGTAAAGGAGATATCACTTAAGTCTAACTCATTATTTAATGATGATTCTGTGACAGTAAGCAACTCGTCTGTGAAAACTGCTGTCTCTTCCAAGAAGCTTAAGTTCAGTGATGATGAAATATCAACATTAGCATCAATGTCTGATAGTGAAACATTATCAGATACTAATGACAATGATTTGATGTATTCACGAGCTCTAGAAACTCTTCATTCTCAATCAATGCTTGCAAGACAGACGCTTATGGAATCATCCAAATCCAAACAAACTGAACTTGAAACACAATCAAATCTTGATACAGCAACAATGGATGAGACAGACGATCTGAAAACTAATGTAGCTGTTAAGAATATGGTGGCTGATTCAGAAACAGGTTCCAATACATTAATTTCAGACAAAGAAAAGGATATTTCTATATCCGCAAATTCAAACTCAATTCAGTCTAAAGTGGTTCCAACAAAGGCAAATTGGGATTCTGATGGGTCAGCAACAACAGAAAATGATAGTCAATCTAAACTCGTTTCTAAATCAACTATCATTTCCACATCTTCAATAATTGAAAACGAATCAATAGCAACTGCCAAAGAACAAGAAAACACAAAGCCCATTAGTGAAACTGAATCTATCACTTTTGAAACGCAAAAAGTTGAGAAAGAACAAACTGAAACAGAAGAAAGAGAAACCTTACAATCAGTTGTTAATATGAATGCAAAGAATTTCAAATCTTCTGATTCATCAGTTTCAAGCAATATAATGGAATCAAAATCCGATTCCAGCTCAATTTCCATATCATCGAATCAATCAGAAATTCACACAATTATTGAACCAAATAAGTTCATTGCTGATTCTGAATCAAATAATGATACTCTTAAATCCAACAATCAAAATGAAACCAGCAAATCGATATCTATTGACTTGAAGTCAATGTTATCAAATGAAAAAGTAAATGCAGAACCTCAAGCATCCGAGACATCAGTTTCTACTAACATAAAGAGTATTTCCAGATCAGATTTTAAGTCCGATTCAAATCAACCTACAGAGATAAATAGTCGCTTAAATGTTCCTAAATTCAAAGCTGATTCAGAAACTGGAAGTGAAAGTCTTAATACTGATAAATTTAGAGATGACTCTGAAGATGAATCATTAGATAGGAAGTCGATGGCTTCACAGCACAAGAGCAAATTCTTGGTTGAATCATCTACCTCCGATTATGATGAAATAGAATCCAAATCTACAGAAACAAATAAAGCATCAGGAAATATCAACGAATCTGACATCAGAACTGAAAGAAACCTTTCTAAGTATGCAGTTCCTGATTCTGAAACAGGTGAGGAAACGTTCCAAACTCGTAAAGATTCTTCACCATCATCATCAATCCAAATGAAATCGATATCACTTATATCCAAGAAACGTATTATTCCTAATTTCGAGAGTTCGGCATCAGATAATGAAGATGAAATTAAATCCCAATCGCAATCTTCTGAATCAACTGAGAAGCAGTCAAATAGTGACATCAATACTGTGATGAATAATAAGACTGAACACCCTGACTCTCAGACAGGATCTGAAACCTTCACGACAAGAAATGAATCAAATATCACAACTTCATCAAAGGTAGATAACAAATCTATTGTTTCTCGCAAATCAAAGTACATTGCTAATTTTGACAGTTCAACAACTGATGATAATGATGAAATCAAGTCTCAGTCAGTAGAGCCGCAAACAATTAGTCAGACCGAAAACGATGTCAATTCGCTAATGAACAACGCTGCTCATCCTGACTCACAGACTGGCTCAGAGTCTTTCGTTTCTAAGAATGTAATAGCTACAACATCATCTAAATTAGAAAACAAATCTCTGGCATCACATATATCTAAATACATTGTCAATTCTGATAGTACATCTGATGATGAGAATAATGAAATAGTATCACATTCTGAGTCAGCAATAACTCTTCCTGAGAATGACGATAACATCTTAACGATTACTGACAATAAAAACGAAAAACCAGATTCACAAACAGGCTCTGAATCCTTTACAACCCAAGCTTTACAACCCAATGTTACGTCATCCAGTAAAGCAGATTCGAAGTCAATCATAACGCAGAAGACACGATTTGTTCCAAACTTCGAAAGCTCATCGGATGATGATGATACAATTAATACTCAATCGCAAACCGAGGTTTCTGCAACAGCCCCTGATGATGATATACAAAGCCATGTCAATAATCAAAATGAGCATCCAGATTCTCAGACTGGTTCAGAAACTTTCAGAACACTCAATAACACAAAGCAATCTTCATCATCAAGATTTGATTCAAAGTCAATGACTTCTCGTAAATCCAAATACATGATAGATTCTGATGATGATATCGAGAACAACAACGAATCAATGAAGACCCAAACAATAACAACCGTTTCAGATTCACATAAAGATGACGATCTCAAAAGCAATATCCTCCATAATAATGCTATACCAGATTCCCAGACAGAAACTGATACTTTTATCACAAAGAATGAATCAACGATACCAGCCTCCTCTTCAACCAATGCTCATTCGATTGCTTCTCAAGAAAATGTTCAATTTTCAACTGACGATAAATCTTATAACAATGATTCGGTTAACACGCAATCTGTTACACCAGTCTCGGCTTCCCAAATATCAGATGAAATTCAAAGCAATATCAATGTGAATAATGAGCATCCAGATTCACAGACAGGAACAGAGTCGATAAACTCCAAAGTTGATACAGATCAAATTGCATCAACAGCGACCAATAGTGCATCAATGCAGTCACAAAATCAAAATAAATTATTAGAATCTGATAATAAAGGAGACCAGCAATCAATGAAAACAAAGTCAGATTCCAATGAAGAATCATCAGTCGAAGTTAAAAACGAGATCGATTCAGTTGTTCTCCATAACTTAAAAGTTGAATCTGATGCTGCAACCACTCCAACTTTAACGACAGAAGTATCATCAACTCACACACCTACATCGCCAACTAATGCCAAATCCATAACGTCAGATTCCGAAGCTGTGCAGCCCAAAGAATCTATTCCAACAACAGGAATTAGCAACATGGCTACTTTAACTGATTCTAAACCAGAAACTGTTGATGAAAAATTAAGCGATTTGAATTCTACAAAGCAAAATATAGTTAAGCCTGATGCAGATGTTGCTACATCTACTCTTGCTACAAAAGCCTCTTTGTCTCAACCAAACACAATATCAGATAACAAATCGTTGGCATCAAAGAAATCTAAATATGTCATTGCTTCTGATTACGATGAAGTTGTCGGAAGAGATTTAATATCAAAATCTAATAGTGATAACTCTCAGCACAGTTCTGAAACCAATGATGTCATTTCAAAACCATTGCAACATGAAGAGGCAGATGAGAATGCGGATATGCTCACAAACTCAATCAATACTATGGTAACCGATAACAAAGAAAATGATTCGTTGGCAGAAGAAAAATCATTACAGTCGAAAAAGCAAAAAGTTATTAAGAATTTTGAAAGTTCTGATGATGATAGCGATATGCACACAACATCAAACTCACGCTCAACAATTAATCAGAAGGACGAAGAAGAGGAAGAAAATTCACACAGATCTAAATATCTTGAGAATGATGATGAAAGCGGCCTAGAAAATGATTTTAGATCTGATGTCGAAAAGGCTGCAGCTGCTGGATCGCAATCAGATTCACACAAGCGAAACAAGTATGAAGTGCAGTCAGAAGAATCAAATTCCGACTCAGATCCAGGAATTGAATTATATGATGAAGAAGAGGAAGAAGAAGAACCAATAGAAACAACGCCCAAGAAAGTCGCCCACATCCAAACACCGCCTCCATCACCAAGGTCACCAACAACATTTGAATTCTCTGATGGTGGCGTTGCCACTATAACAGAGCTTGGAGATGAGTCCAGTATGGCATATGAAAGCGAGATTAACCATTTAGAGCACCAAAATGAAAATGTTGCGAAAAAGGCAACGCCAGTGACTCTTCAAAAGATAGAACCACCGAAACCAAAGAATAACTTCACTGCAGCAAGGCCATTCGAATCTGTCAGTGATGATTAATTAATTATTATTGTTTATTTGTTATATTTGTAATAAATTTTGTATGTTATTTAAATGAAACAGTTCAAAGACAGATAATATTAGCCATAGCTGTAACGGATTTTAAAAGATTATAAATAGTATATCATGTTGAGCAATTGCAGTAATCAAAAGTGACAATGGGGATCTTTTCATCCACACCCAAATATAAGCCACTCAATGTTCCACGTTCAGATTATGTTTTTGAACAGAACGACAATATGATTACACTATTGTATCGATATATTGGAACTCAGTATCATGGTCTACAACAAAATCGAGAAACACATACTGTCGAAAAGGAACTGTTTGGTGCCCTAATAGCTGCTGGATTGCTTGAAAAGGACGCTTTTCTTAACTTATCTAAAATTAAGTGGAGTGAGGCCTCTAGAACAGATACAGGAGTTCATGCTTGTGCACAAGTCTTATCTTTCAAAGCCACTGGTCTTTCTGGTGTTCGCATAAGCGATGTTCCGGATATGATCAATAAAAAATTGCCAAAGTCTTCAGATATTCAAATTATCACGTGCATTACTTTAAAGAAGCCATTTTATGCTCAGAAATTTGCTGAATCGAGAAATTACAACTTTTTATTACCAACTCATGTTCTTTCATCGAATTCTATCGAACATCTAAATTATTTGCGAACTGAAATTCTTCCATTGTTTATCGGATGTTTAAATTACCACAACTACACATCAAATAAGCCAGCTAATAGTCCATCAGCAATGAGAAAAATAGATGTTTTTACGTTTACTGATCCATTCATTGTGAATGGTGTAGAATGCATATTATTTACTATTCATGGTGAAAGCTTCATGCTTAATCAAATTCGTAAAATGATTGCAGCTATTATATCTGTTTCAATAGGCCAAATTGGACCTAATGAAGTTAAAAGAACTCTTTCTACAGAAGATTGGAGTATCAGGATGTGTCCTGGTGATGGATTAATGCTTGACCACGTTGACTACATCAAATGTAATCAGCCATCAAAGAAGACACCAATTACTTTCGAAAATGATCTACAATTCACAGCGTTTATTCCAGAGATTCAGCGTTGGAAAAAGGAAGTTTTATTCCCGCATATTGCATCAATCATCTCTAGAAAGGATGTTTATAGAGTTTGGGTTCAAGAAGTCCTCCAAAAGTATCCATGGAGGCCATTATCCGAAGTTCAGAATTATATTAATAATGATTCAGAATAATCATGTTAAAATTAGAAATTATGTTTATGATATATTTTGCGTATGTATGTATAATGCAAAACTTTGTTAAAATAGTAATGAAGTTGATTTTTAAAAATGATATCGTACTCTTTTTAGAACATTAAAAATATATACAATTCAGATATAACCAATTTGATTTACAATAAGCTGTCCATACAGGGAAGCTTTCTAACTAAGATATAATAGAAATTACATATTTTTCAAAAATTCAATTAATTAAATGTGTCCATTTTTATAGTATAATCTTTTTCGCATATTATTTGATATGTTGACTTATCTAAGTATGCAGCACTTACGCATTTTCCAATGGCGTATTTTTTTGACATACGCAAAACAGTTATGCACTTGCGATTTGTAAATAAAAATAATTTTTTTTATTATATGCAGACAAAGTTAAAATGAAAGTTTCATTCAACGGTAAATATACTTCATAATAGCTCTTGCCATAGAATCAGCCATAAAATATATTACTTTCCAATCCATAATCCATAGTGTGTGTTCAATTTTAAAACTCACTGAATTTGAGTCTATGACAAAAGTGAACATCAAAAAGCGACAGCGCAACCTTAAAGTCACTTTTCATAAATAAACTGTCACTTTTTTGTGCGGGCAAATTGTCACCTTTATAAAAAGTGTTATAAATATCTTTGTAGTCTAAACAATACTGACATTTATAGATTGAAACTCCACGCTGAGTATGAAGACCATAAACGTAGTTCATTGCAAGTTTTCGTTGCACTCCAAACCAAGAAACTCGGTCGAAATTATCCCTTCTTGCTTGGTAAATATGAATTATAAACAAATAATTTGAAGAAAAAAATAAAAATTTAATAAAAAATGAATTTTACAAAGAATATAAGGATCGAATTGAGAATCTAAATAATATAAATCAATATATAAAATGAAAGTAACATGAAAACATTATCTAATTCATGATTCATAATTAATTATGAATTTA
>JALKBU010001455.1:0-10918 GCA_023091735.1 Trichomonas tenax
GCTCGTCAACAACACTAACCTGGATGTATTGGTTAGACAACAAAGATATTTATGACACTTTTTATAAAGGTGACAATTTGCCCGCGCAAAAAGTGACAGTTTATTCATGAAAAGTGACTTTAAGGTTGCCTGTCACTTTTTGGTGTTCACTTTTGTCATAGACTCGGCGACAATATAAAGTCAATGATCGTTGGAATCAACATTTCGATACAATCGGAGGAATATGCTTTCTGCATGGTATGGAATCCAATCATCAACAATTTGTCTATTTTTTCAATATTTTATCCCAAAAATACAAAAATTGATATCTCCATATGATTGTCATTCCAAAAATCGCAAAAAAAAAATTTCAATCCAAATTTTTGCTAAAATGTATAAACTTTATCTCAATTTTGAACGATAAAAAATATGATGATTTTTGTTCAATTTTGAGATAGTATTATGCAAAAATAATTAAAATTGAGAAAGAAAAACCGTTCCATAAAATTTTTAAACACTAAAATCGTATTTTACATATACATTAGAATATATTCCAAGATTGAGTGGAAAAAGATAAAATAAATAACTGAATGTCTCGCTTTCAGCATATCCTCCCTCCTAAGTACCTTAATGGGTTTTTATTCGAGGATTTCCTTGGCAAGGGAGCATTCTCCAGTGTCTACAAAGCGACAAACTTGCAAACGAAAATGAGTTATGCGATAAAAATATTTCCAAAATCGAATTTAAAAACGAAAAAAGATCAAGAAATGTTACAGCACGAAATAGATAGCATGTCTATATTCAATTGTGAGTATATCGTCAAATTACACGACTTTTTTTGGGATGCATCAAATTTCTATTTAGTTTTAGATCTGTGTAAAGGTGGTGAATTGTACGACTTCATCATAGAGAACGATAAGCTTGGAGAGGCAACGGCCGCTGTCGTTTTCAAACAGATTGCAATTGGTATTGGATATTCACACTCTAATGGTGTCGCACACCGCGACATCAAGCCGCAGAACATTCTCATTACTGAGTTTCCACACATAAAAATAACAGACTTTGGCCTTTGCGGAGTTATTCAGGGATCGGAATTGATGAATGGATTCTGCGGATCTCTGACGTACTGCTCACCGGAGTGCCTCACAAGGCAGGAATACGACGGAAAACTCAGTGATATATGGTCAATGGGTGTACTCTTATACACGATGGTCGTAGGAAATCCGCCATGGAATGCCACAATGCATTCTTATCTGCTCGACCAGATATACTCAGACAGCATACAGTATCCAAGCCACATATCGAAACTTTGCAAGAATTTAATTTCATCGATGCTCAAAATCAATCCATTTGAGAGAATCACAATGGATGAGATTATGAACCATCCATGGCTAAAAATGACATCGTTAATTGACGAAAAAACAATAAAACCTATCGAAACACCTCCACCGGTTCCGGAAAAGCCTTTAGCACTTGTGGAGCTTGATCGCTCCATATCGTGCAGATTCAGGCTCCCTGTTGAGCACGGAATAGTACCGCCGGTAGGGATTTCGAAAGCGGAATCAGCAAACAACCCAACACAGATAATTATTCAAAAACCAGGACTTCCTTGCTTAGCAAGAAATCGTCCTGCCAGAAAGAAATGCGTTTCTGTTGGTCCTCTTACGGTCAGATCTCGATCAATGCTCTGAATCCCACTTATGACTTCCCAGCTTAACTGCCTCAAGCCGAAATAATCACACAGCTATTTGTTATTTGTTTGTTTGTAAAAATCGATTTGATATTATTTATGCATTACATATCCATCTCATTTTTCATTTGGAATACATTATGCTGTGACTCCTTATGAATAACAACTATCGAATAATCACCTAAAAGAAAATAACATTTTAACATTTTTATACAAATAAATTTGTCATGTAAAAATATAATTGACACGTAAATAAAATGTTGACATGTAAAAAAGTGGTTAAGAATTACAAATAAAAGTGACAGTTCTTATAAGTTTATCTCTGATACTGAACTTAGAAAAGTATCGGATA
The DNA here is from genome assembly GCA_023091735.1 of Trichomonas tenax. Lineage (NCBI taxonomy): Eukaryota > Parabasalia > Trichomonadida > Trichomonadidae > Trichomonas > Trichomonas tenax. The sequence goes on from JALKBU010001455.1 coordinate 2,022, forward strand.
CATCGATCACAAATTATGTCATCGAGTCTAAGATTGAGCGAATATATGGTACTAAGACAGACTATTGCTTTCAAGGCGTTGTTAATAACTTAATTGGGATCTGTTGTCAATCTAATTCCAATCTTGCATACATTGGTCCATATTCTGCATATGCATGCATCAAATTGCAGACTGTTGACTTATTCCATGTTCGAAACTCGTTACAATTGACTAATATGCATTTTCTGGATGCACATCATTGACATCAATTATTTTTCCAGAAGGTTTAGTTAACATTATGAACTATGCATTTTTCCAAACTAAAATACAAAAGATTTACATTCCATCCAGTGTTGTTCTTATTGAAGATTCTGCCGCCAAATCACATGCAAATCCACATACTACACAACGCGACAAACCGAGTCTACAACGAAGATGGAGAACCTGGAGAAATTAATTTCGTAACTTGGGACATTCTGCAAAGGGAAAAGGAACTGTTGAATTTACGTGGCATAATGTGAATTTTACATGTCAAATTTATGATATTTTTTGATGAGAAAGAATAAAAACAAAGGTAGTATCATATATATCAACATCTGATTCTGGAGCATCAAATGGATCCGAATTTTCGACTGGACCTACATCCTTGCACACAGCATAAAAATATTGATAAACTGTAATCACCTGTAAAACTGAATGCTCCGCCTTGTGTCGCTTGGCATCTTACGAAGGATGATGCAAGCATGTAAACAGATTGTCTTTGGCTGCCTCCATACAAGAAAATAACGCTACTCGATGAAGATGATCATAATTCAGTGAATTGACACTCCAAAATCGAATAACTCTCTGAAGCAGGGCCAGCAGTGATAGAATATTGCCGCCCTTCAAAAATTCGTCCATTGGATAACAAATATAAACAAAAAAAAAACATTAAAAAAAGTATGACGTAAATTCACGTCATTGGGCATGCAAAAATAGTTATGTTTGTTGCATATAGAATCTATGTTAAGAGTTTGGAGCTGTCAAATTTTTTGAGATATTTGTTTGAAATTTTTCTGATGATGAAACAAAACTTCAAAATATGAAAATATAAAGTATAAACATCATTTTGTTCACAAAAAGTGAAAAATGAGAACATGTCTGTAATATGATAATGATCAAGTTGTACCAATAAGATTTTTTAAACAAAATGACAATTTTTGGAATTTTGATTTCTATTTAGTGATAATCTTGGTATCTGATACGAGACAACAAATGTATATCATTCAATAATTGATAATTTTACAAAACCCCTCAAATATAGTCTATAGCAATTCTTAATTATATACAAAAATTCAAATGTTATAAAATATTTTAGGAGGTTTATCTCTTTGAAAACTTTTTTATTTTTGAGAAATTTACAAACCCAATATTATATAATAATATCTATGCATATTGTATATCAGCATTTTAAGTTTGTTCAAAAATGAAGGGTGAGTATCCGTTTCAAAAGTAACAAAATTTGAAATTGATAAGAAAGTTGGCTAATTTAAAATTATTTCATATTTCGCTTTTTCATATCGTTTAACTCAATATTTCAGAATTTTTGATAAAGATGCTGTTGTCATCAACAATAGGATTGTGATTGAGCAGCATAGTTTGGATATATATAACGTACAAAAACAGTTCTATAATTTTGTTATGGATTTGTTCGCTAGATTGATAGATTTGTCGTTATTATCGAAAGAATCAACCAAAAAAATATGTTAATTTTAAGTAACACCCATGAAACTATGCTATAAATCGTCTTTGCAATTTAAAATTTGTTCCAAAAATGCTCAAATATCATATAAAAAACTGTCTTTTTCCAGATTTGGAACAAAATATTGTTGTTTCACAGAATCAATGTAAAAAATTTAAATAATTTTATGGCTAGTTTTGAAATCGAATGGAAAACACATTAAATTATCATTTTGCCAGATTTGATGCAGAAGATTTGGAGGGTTTATATCAAATTCGCGGTATATTTAGCTTCTCTGTGATAAATATTGAAAGTGTTTTAACCTTGGGGTTATAATTCAAAAGTTTTATAAATTCATCAAATATAGAAATGATAAAAATTGATATTCTAGCGATGTAGTTAGCATCAAATCATATGCTTATGTTGGTTGATTTTGTGCTTTAAGTATTTAGCCGATATATATATGATATTGATCTAAATTCAACATCTTTATTCTTTTATTATTGTTAACAACAAGCACTATTCAAACATTAACCCCCACATGCAGTAGTGAATAAACATTTGCTGATTACTTTCACTTTCTGTTGAAAATGTGAAATTCGTTTTCACGAGTAAATGATGATGAAAGTTTAAGACCCGCAACAAGCATACTTAGCTTCGGTGTTTGTAGAAGCAGAATATTTGCTGAAATTAGTCAACCTTAATCAATTGACAAGTGGATCACCGTTGTCACTTTTTACAACAGAATGATATCAGATTGAGTTAATTCAGCGGCTTTAAGCGTGAAGTTAACGAATATAGACAACGCAGCGTATATTTTTGGTCTAGTTATTGGACTCCTTTGCATTCTTCCTTTCACGTATAGTTCATCTGTTTTAATAAGAATGCATAACATATCGATGCATGATCTCCCCGGACTGTTCTTCTGTTTTGCGCAGTGTTTCGTGTGTATGCGATCATTATTTAGATATTTAATTTTTAACACCGAAATTCATGGAAAAGCAACTGATACACATAACAACAGAAATGGGGGTTATGTCCCGAGTTTATTATTTCAAAAGTATTTTATTAATTTTGAATTTCGTTAATATATATATTAATATATTCCAGGTACAAAATTAATGACGACGGTTCTTAAGTATTTGATTTTGATTCTCATTGTTGTAAGAATTATCAGTTCATTCATTGATCTCCCGAATAATAAATTTACAAATAACAACTTCTATGATATTATTATCGTAACTTTTGAAATGGCGTTTAACTGCTTTTTGCTTAATTGTTGCTTCAATGTCATTTATATTCTCCAGAGTTGTTGATTCGATTCCACAAAAGATGAGAAAAAATATCAAAATTTCCATTTTTATTTATGCGCTATCTGTATTTGTAACAAGAGTCATTTACGTTATTACTAATAGCAAAGTGTTTGTCTGTTGGATGTCCAGTCACACTACTACACAAGATTTGCTATATATGTGTCTTTGGAACATTTACAAGTTTTTCGATTTTCATGCTTTATTATTTATCGTTTGGAATCTTTCAGTCAACAGAATGAGTGAATCCACAAAGGCAACAGACGTGTGTGAATTGAATCTTATAGTGTGATCAAATTCCCATGAGTTGATATCATCAATTTATAAACATAGATCTCAAAATTGATATGAAGCAACAATTTGATTGCATTTCAGATATCAAGTAATGCTGCATTCATATGCCCTTCAAATTATGATATCTTAATCAAATATTCAATCAAGTGCCATTAAAAAGCGAATTAAGTTGTATGTCGAGCATTTATAAAATAAGCATATTCTATATATAATATTATATATAGAGAAAACAATTGAAATTGAAATTTGATAAAAAAAATGAAAATTCATATGCAAAACCATATTTTCATTGTAAAAATTAAATATCCATAGGAAGTATATAATTCTATGATATATAAAAAATCTTAGATTGAGATTTGAGAAAAATTGAGATATCAAGCGTAATGTTGTATTTTTATTGCAAAAATAGAATACTCCAATTACATATATGATGCTTTAATAAACAAATAAGCTTAGTTGAAGAATTTAATAAAATTTGATATATCAATGGCCACATCATATTTTCATTGTAAAAATTAAATATGGCTATGATGTATATAATGTAATGATGGATAAAAAAGCTTAGATTAAGATTTGAATAAATTCGAAAAAAAATCAAGCGTAATGATGTATTTTTATTGCAGAAATGCAATATTTAGATGATGTGTATTATAATTTTGGTGATTATAAAGAATAAAAACAAACCGCACGAAAAAACGTGTTTTCAAAATGAAACCGAACTCTAAAGCGCTTCCACCTCTCGCACCGCCGCCTCTTTCGCGTCCGGAGCTGAAAAAGATCACTTCGCTCGTGAACAAAGCGCTGACGTCGACGAGTCTCAAAGAGAAAAACGATATTTTACAAGAAATGCGAGTTATGTGGATTCCACAGAACGAAGAACTGGAGAACATCCTTTCTTCGAACACAGAGAAGTCCGCTGAGCTCGAAAAAATGCAAAAGCAAATGTTAAATCTACAAAATACTTGCGACACTCTGAAAACAAACACTTCGTTCTATTACAAGGCGGAAATGATCAGATCCAGGCGCAGTGAGGCCATGATCGAGCGTTCGATCAAAAGTACTGAAGCAGAACTCACGAAAATTGCATCTGTCAACTTTCCAGCGAAGCTTTCTCAAGTTAATGAGCTGAAGGAACAACCGGACCAGTTTTTGTTTACGTTGATTGACTTAAATCTTGCTCGCCTCGAAGAGATGGCATATGCTTATAAAAAACGTCTTCTCATCGTTGAACAGAGCCAAGAATCCACAGATCTCATTCTCAAAGAGTTTGGATCAGTCTATGGCTTGTTAGATCGTGAGAAACAGCTTGCAGATGAAAATCAAAAACTTCGTGATGAAGAAAAATCATATATCAAAGATGCTTTCACACGCCGTCGTAAATTCGCTGAAATGCCACCTGTTGTCGCGCGAAATCTCTCATCCGTATTCAAGAGAAGCATCGAGTTCGAGAAAGACGCACTCGATAATTTCTCTGGCTGCAATTTCGAAGTTCCTGACATCCAGGGCTCTGATTTAGACTTTGATGGCATCTGCGGTGATGCTGGCTTCACAACAGAGCCGGATCACTTCGACGAACAAGAATTCTCGTCAACATCCGATGAACTCGCAGAACAATTAAATAATGCGAAAGATTCGAGAGAAAGACTTCGAGTTTTGCGTGAACTCATTCACGTGATGGAGACAAACAACGCCAAGCTCATGCAGGACATCACAGCATGCAGACAGAAGCGCAGACCGCATCAAGAAACGCCACAAACGAGGCTTGACAAACTCCTTGAGGAAAACGATCACCTCTTTGAGAGAGTTGCTGCAGCGCAGGACTCGCTTGAGAGGAACACAGAAAACTCCAGTGCCTTGGCAAGAGACGTCTTAACAATGATGAAGCACAGGAGTGGATTCCAACAGGCTTTCGTTGACACAATAACGCAACTCAGAGATTTATCGAAGAGCCACGCTGTCGTTAAGTCAATGCTTTCCATCGATAAGGATATTGTTTCCACCATCACTCAAGTCACCAGCGCACTTGGTAAGTATTTGCTCGACACAAACTTCAACGAGATGAGAACGCTTTTGGAGAGCGAAGTAACGAGCAACGCGAAGGCATTGGAAGACTCACAACCGCTGCCACCAGTCGTCACAGCTCCACCGAAAGAGGAAACGCACGAAGAGGAAGTCTCGATGATGTTACTTGCAACACGTCAGAAGAAGCCAAGGAAGCCACGTGTTCACAAGGAATCGCCAAACAGCGGCAGAAACAACGATAAGTCATCTGTTGCAGCCGAATTTGCTTCCACACTTTCTCTGGAGATGGCGCAGCCGCAGAGCTCTATTGTCGAGAAGCCATTGAACTCATCAGAACTATTGATGGGTGCTTCACGTGCAGAACTCCTAAATGCAGCATCTCTCGTTCTCGATCTTGGTGGATATACTGTTGGCCTCAAACTTGGGCTTCATGATCTCTTCCACGACTCCTTCAAGAACATGCTCAGTCAGTTCAAGAGCGATATATCAGGCCACATGCAGGAATTCGGCCAAACAATGGCAGAGAACTTTGGCACAATCAGTCTTTGCAGCAACAGAATCCTTGTCAAGCAGAAAGATAATGTTGCAATTCAAACAGAAGCAGCACCACGTAACGATGAATGTATCCAAGTTGGCGAAGAACCTCATACGGGAAGAAAGCCTAAGTAATCACTTTGTTATTATTTTTTTATGTTGTCATTTAAAATGTTTTTTTGTTTTAACAGGGGGTTGAAAAATAACTAATGGTTGTGTCAAAAATATGGCAAATTGACCTTTACTATTTTATGATTTACTCGAAAATGAGTTCAGATACATTCAATCATGATGATAATCATTCACAGGATCAAGATGCTGATTATTATTTTCCACGAGAGAGAATGAAAATTCAGCAAATAAACAAAATTCCAGATGGACATAAATTAGAGTGGATAAATAAGGCTTCAGAGCTTTTGTGGAGTATTGGAATATCTGTCAAAGATATCGAAAGCATTTATAAAGATTTAACCAAATATATTGATGAAAAGAATGTCAGTTTAAGATTTGTTCTTGATTGCATTTCATTCCTAACATCAAAAAGAGTGAAGTATATAAGGGAGTTTTCCAGCTTATATTGTCTTCTCCTTATGAAATATGGAACTGTAAACATCCCGAATTATGAAAGATTAACCGCTATTATTCGATTTTATGGTTTATGTGAGAAACTATTATATATTCGTGATGAATTTAAAAATATTGAAGATACCTTAACAATTCCAAAAGAAGGATCACCTGGTTACTATATTCTTAACGATGATATTGAATCTCTAAAGCAATGTCAATTTTCTGAGAAAGATGCATTTTTCAACATTAACCTGGCAGCGGTTTATAGTTCGGAGAAATGCTATTTTTATTTAATGGAATAACATAAAGATATATATCCACGGTTTCCTTTCATCACTGGTAATGAAAGCATTATGCGTGATGCTAAAATTAATCAATACACTTTTGAATATGCATTATATTGTTGCCAAAATGAATTTGTTAATCGTGAATTCGATAAATTCAATGGCTTTGATATTGGCATAATTAAGAATACTCTGAAGGTAGGAAATTTTTCTGGCTTTCTTTTTTTAGTAGAAAATTAATTCTCTTCAACTCCAAAATCAGATTTAGATATTCAGACTTGCACGCAATTACTTGAATTAGCATATCAATGGAAATCATTAGAAGTTGTTCGTTACCTTGTTGAAAATGGAATTGATGTTAACTTCGTTGATAATACTGACTCAAGAAGGATTCATCATTATTATTTCTATCAATTTCTCAAATTCTTATTTTTCGCCACTTATCAATGCATGGATTGGTCAGGAAAACATTTCTCGAGAAATTTGAAAATTTAGCTTTTTAAAACTTTTTGTCATTTGTCATTTGTAAACTTTTTGCAGAAACTGTAAACTTCAGAATTATTGTTGTAAATATTCCCCTGCTAAATTTTATTTTCCCCTTCGTTATCAAAAAAATAAATGTTTTCGACTTTTCTCGCTCTTTCGCGTGCAGATGATGCCCAAGCATCGATGAACAACTTCATTCTCGGCGAATGGAGTGTCTTCGAGCAGGGATCGAACTTAGAATCAGAGCCAAATTACTCAATCACATTCCATATCGATCAGGGAACGTCGAAAGTCGTCGGCTCTTTCTGGCAAAATTCTGATGAGAGAGATATTGAACAATTTCATGATTACAACTCTGGAGAACTCGCTCAGTTCGTTATCGCAGCAACATCTCCGTTAACTGGAAATCTAATCGATTTTATCAATGCAGGACGCCACATCGCATCGTATGACTTCAAAATGACCGCTGATGGAACAATGGTTATCAAAGGAAAAATATTAAATAATTACACCTACACGATTCAGCTAACAAACAAGACGATGTCAGCGTTTGTCTCCGCCATTGGACAGTCTGACGTCAAAGAGTACATTATCACGCGTCCACAGCCAGTTAAGAAAGCTGGTTTGTTCGGAAAGTATTCAACGATCATTTATATCATTGCAACACTGTTTGTTGGCCAGGCAATCCTTTTGTGTATCTGTAACTGCAGAAAGAACCAGTTAATGGATGAATACGAAATTGCAACAGGCCAGAAGCTCCAGGATGTTAGACTCAAGCAGAAGGTTGAGTAAGTCTTTGCAGGCACTCAACATGTTAATTATAATCTAATTTATATAAAATTTAATTATTTTTTCTTAATTATCATTTGATAATCCGCACATCAAACTATATTTCCATGGTGTTGATGATTTTAGGTATAATTAATAAAATATTTTATCTCAAATATATTTTGTTTAATATTTGTGTATATCATTGTTAAATAGACTACCAAAAGTGCCTTTCAAAAATTGGTGCCAAAAAGCATCCACTTTTCACTAGGGATGTTTGATTTTTTTCACATTTTTGGAAATTTAAGAGAATACTGCAAAATGTTTTTAGGATATATAAATGATATACAGTCTATTGAAAATGCAATGGAATCGATGTCAATATATTTTTGGCTGATTTTATCTTTTAATTCCGAAAATAATTTTTGAATATCCTCTTTTTCCAATATTTTTTTTCTATCAGTAACTCCATTATTTCAATATGCGGTTTAAAGCACTTTGGAATTTCAATTTCTCCTATTTTCTTTATCTTCAAATCATCGAAAGATTTCAGAGTCTATGACAAAAGTGAATATCAAAAAGTGACACCCGAACCTTAAAGTCACTTTTACAATAAATTGTCACTTTTTGCTGGGGCAAATTGTCACCTTTATAAAAAGTGTCATAAATATCTTTGTTGTCTAACCAATACATCCAGGTTAGTGTTGCTGACGAGCCACAACTCTATCATCAACGAGCATACACCTAATTGGTAAGAAAACAACGATATTTATGCATGGTTAAATTGTTGCGAGAATGTCATTGGGCGAGGTCGGCCTGAGACTTCCAAAGCCCTCGAGTGGCCAAGCCAGGCCCTAACAAGAACCCACTTATTGATTCAATTTTTAATACACATTACATTTTCACTTTTGATATTAAAAAATTATTATTTTT
>JALKBU010001456.1:0-10900 GCA_023091735.1 Trichomonas tenax
TATATAATAGTGTTGAAGTCACATAAGGAAATATTAAATCCAGAAAAATCAAAAACTTGAGAACTCAGATAAATAGTTAAATTTACATGGAAATGCACATAAGTTTATAATTTAATGCACTACAAGATTTTTTATAAATAATGGCGGGAAAAAATTTGGCGCTACGGATCGTTCTATCACAGTGTCATTGAAATAGCACACACATGGTGGTGAACAAAAAACACCTCCAAAGTCTCTGTCTCATGCTTCATCCTCAGTGCTGATGCACTAAGGCGACTGTGCTGTGGCACCAACACTGAGAATGAAGCCTGAAACAGAGACTTTGGGAATCGAGTAAATTATCGATTCAAAACGCTACTTTCCCGTGTGCTATTGCTATCTCCATGCCTCTTCTGATTGTTCCATCACAGTGTCATCGAGAGAGCACATACACCAGCTGGAATTTCGAAATCTCAACAAAATTTTTGTTATTTACTCCTCTTCTCGGTGTTTCTATCATCAAATCGAGTAGCTGGTGACCCTATCATCGAAAAGGTTACTAGATAGCAAGGATTTGTAACTAATGAGTAGTAATTATTTTTAAAAAAACAGTATTAGTGATAACATCATAATGCTTACTATAAATGAATCAGTTTTATATTAAAATATTGGAAATTTGGTGTTTTTGACAATATGACGTGTAAAATTGATTTTTTGACACATATGATGTTTAAAGTTAGAAAAAGATAGCGGCCGATTTGAACTCACAATATGCTATAGTTTCTATTATCCAATTTTCGTTTTTGTCTTTCTGCACATTTTAAAACTTTGCGACAACAAACTTGCTAAAAAGTTCATGAAAATTATCAAAAGTCTCAAAAATCGATTAATTTTCAAAAAATTTGATTGGTTAAAATCAATGATTTGAGGTTAATTTATAAGTATTAACTAATGGAATAAGTTTAATAGTTTTTTTTTTAAAAGTACATTGAACGATAGACAATTTGTTGATGATTTTTCCACTAGTTTTTCGCTGATTTTGAGGGCCATCAATGCAGATGTACCTCTAGCCAGTGAAAGGCTAGTGGCTTGTCGTTCAAGAATTCACGAGTTCTTCGATTTTCTCGCAATTTCATCATAATCAACGCATCAACAGTCCACAAACGACAAATACGAAGCTTTTCTTCGTGCATCATGGTTTGTTGACTGTTGGCGTCATCAATATTCGCTCAAATCTAACTCATCCGACATTCTTTTACAAATCTACATTTTCTACAGCTCTCTGAAGTTTTTAAAGATTAGAGATCAATTTTGCTGATGAGCTATTAACACAGCTGTAATATATTAGTTGTTCACAATTTTACATTCAAATCAAATATTTTACCTTGATTCAATGGAAATAGAAAGTTTAATCATCAGAGCACGTTGCCATTGATTAATTCTATTAATCTACAGCAAGTAACTAGAAATTCATTAAATATTTTTAGCTTCAAGATATATAATTCTCTACAGAGATATGATTAGTTGCAGGTCAATTTCCTGAAAGTAAAAACTGCTAAATGAAATATATGAACTGCCATTTTTCGTAATTTCAAAATATTTGGATATTGATTGAATGTCTGATGATATTTCAAAGAGAAATATGACAGCTATGAGCCAAACCAACGATACAATAACATCACACACTAAAGCTATATTACATTTTCTATTGATAATTCATTTTAATTGTCCTAGGGATGTGAAGTTGCCATATGATGAAGCATCAGAATTTAATGCAATTACCAAAAATATCGCAACTCGTTGAAAATGATATTCTTCATTGAATAAAGAATCATGGATAAACTTTTTTCCTTTGTTTTAATCACTCTTTGGGACCTCTTTGATCACTGTGAGTTGTACAAAAGCCCTGATTCAGCTTCAGAAATCGAGCAAAAATCTAATCTGACTCAAAATAACCATAAAAATAGAATCTACTCATCACATAGGTTATAGATCTCATGTTCTTTTGTGAAGAAATTAAAACTGTCAAAATCACAAAAAATATTGCTACAAATATACCACAAAATATTTCTCGATATCACATTTTTTATCCAAAAGTGAAAAAAAATTCAGTTAATTTTGATCGTATTAGCCAGAAATTTATTGAAAACCACGAAAACTTCATTGCAGTTAAACACGTGCTATGATATAAGTAAATCATTGAAAAATAAGGATATTATCAAACAAATGTAAATTTTGGTTTTAGCAGCATATGGTAATGCTATATTTGTAAATTCACAGCTTACAAAACAGAAATGAGGTTTTTTATTTGCTATTTAGTTTCGAGTGAGAAAAATCGCCATGAAATAGTGTGAAGATGCTATATTTTGATTTACGAAGAAAAAAACTAACCGTTTATTCTCAAAAAGTTAGCGAAAATGCTGAACTGGATTCGCGGCAAAGTATCACTGAACAAAAAGAGGTTCCAGGAGGAAGATTACGACTTGGATCTTTCCTACATCGGAGATAGAATCATCGCTATGGGTTTCCCAGCGCAGGGTTTTGAGGCTTTATATAGGAACGACTTTGAAGACGTCAGGTCATTCCTCGATGAAAAGCATGGCAACAAGTACTGGGTTTACAATCTTTGCTCTGAGCGCTCTTACAACTGCTCTGTTTTCGATAATAGAGTATCAAATTACCCATTCGACGACCACAATCCACCGAATTTCGACATGATCAGGCAATTCTGCGTTCACGCGCAGGAGTGGATCGAAAAAGACCCACAGAACATCGCAGTCGTCCATTGCAAGGCTGGAAAGGGCAGAACAGGTGTTATGATCTGCGCTTTGCTTATCCACCTCCACTACTTCAATACAGCGGCGGAGTCTCTCTCTTTTTACGGAAGAAACAGAACATTCGATGAGAAAGGTGTAACTATTCCTTCACAGAGAAGGTACGTCCTCTACTATGCGAAATTCCTTCAGATGGGCATCCCACTTTCAAATCCATTCATTCCAACAGCAGCAGCTGTTACAAAGATTATTATTAAGAATCCTCCAAGCAGCTGCTTCACAAGAAAGCTTTCGATCAAATTCGCAACAATGCCAGGCCAGGGCGAGGAAATTAAAATCGAAACAAAAGGAAAGAACGGAGCTCCAGTCAAAAATGATACAGAAAAGACATTGGAATTCGATGTCGACGGAATTCTTCCTACGTTCGCAGGTGACTTCAGAATCGCTTGCGTTAAGGGGGGAAAGAACGTCTGGTACATGTGGTTTAATTCTGAATTCATCCTTCCAATGGAAGAATTCTCGAAGGCTGATGTCGACAAGATCGCTAAGGATAAGAGCGTTTCGGACGAGTTCAGGATGATTGTTTACTCTAAGCATTAATTTTTTTTTTTTGACATTATTTGCGTTTACAACAAATGTTGTATACAGTTTGTGTACGCCTATATGATTTATTTATAAATATTGTAATAAAACAAATTGAAGTCCGATTTTTATAAAATATCAAGACTTTTTTACCCTTTAATTTAAACCATCGAGACTTCAAGCAATTGATTCGGATGTCGTTAACAGTTAGAATAAGCTATTATGCAACAATAAATTATTTATCGGTAACAACTCATATAACTCATCATTTAGACTTACTATGGTATGAACATATTGAAGATAAAATAAAATCTTAGCGATTTTGAATATTTTGAAAAATCAATATTAATTTTGAATACATATGAAATCATACTTAAAATCAGTAATATATAACGGTGGTAAAATAACATAAATGGAAATTAGAATAATATAATTTGATAATGAAAAACGTTTTGATTTTTTGCTGAGCATCTATTATCATAATGGAAATAGCAATGGTAGTAATAACATCGTGAAGATGTTTGTTCTAACGCAAATAAATTTTCATTCAAAATTAAATATCACATTTTCCTTTATAATTGATAATTTTTTATAAAAGTCGATGCTCTATCAAAAATTAAGATGACAACGGTTCAAATTAACATTAATCTGATAAAGAAAAATAATCTTTTCAAAATCGGCCAATTGTTCATTAAAATGATATAGTTGATCCTAGAATGTCTATATTTAAGCTTACATTTGTTGCAATGGAAAAAATATTTTTTGTAGCCGTTTATAATTTTCATCAAATGTTTGTTTTCTTTTATTCTTGAAACAGTGAAAAGTTTAGGTCAAAAAAATGACATCAAACACAAAATTAGATTTCAAAATTTAGATGCATGAATGAATTTAACAATTGTGCGGATCAATACGCGAAAATCAACAAATACACACCGAGCATCGAAAAGCTAACAATATTCTCAACGATCTATCAAACAAATTCATGTTTAGAAGGAGTTATTGCAAGCATTCAAAATTTTGACGCTTTTTCGAACGAAAGTGCTAAATTAATCACATTGAAAAACCTTATGTACTGGATTTTCAGTCATTGGGAAGAACTTACATCGAATATGGAAGTGATTCATTTAATTCGAGATTTTTTATTTCAACAAAACGTTATTAAATTCGATTCATTCTCACAAGAATTACAAGAAGCAAACGCTAGGACCCAAGCAGCGTTTGCAATTCGAACATATCCCGATATATGGGAAAATATTTATCGAGAATCTATTTTTTCTGGCAGTACAATGCCACACGCTCTTCTTTTCATTACAAAAATATCAAATACACTTGCAAATCCACAACCAAGCCTTAAAGATTTCTTAATTTATCATCGAGATCTTTTAATACAAAACAAAATAACACAATTATTCCAGCAATGCATTCTAGATGGTATTGCTGCATCAATTTCACAAGCTTTCATTGCTTTAGGATATTATTCGATGGCCTTTGATAATTCTTGGATATCTGACGCTACAATCTTTGGACAAGTAGGTACAGGCATGTCCAGTCCTAAAACCGCTGTCCAAACACTCGAATGCATCAGATTGATGTTGATGAGTAATTTCACGATTGATCAGAAGATTCAGATTGTAATGTCCTTAAATCTGTGTGAAGTCGTCGTCGGCACTCATCCCGACCCCAATATTATGATGCAATATTCGAAAATTATTTATTTTCTTTCTATGATTTACTCAAAAGATGAATCAGCTTATCCTGCATTGATAGAAGCAGCTCTAAGGCATCTTTTGTCTACAACAGAGCAGGATGTGATATATTCATGCCAAACACTGAATTCTGCGTTAACAAAGAAACCTGAACAATTCGTTCTACCTATTTGCCAATGTACATTAAGAAGACTCTATGAATTCAACAAAACTAACAAATACATCACTCCTCCTTTGCTGGCGCGCTCTTTGATATCATTAATAGAGAAATGCGCGCAGTATCACACGAATTTAACAATCCAAGGATTTCTCGCTTTCATGGAAGAGCAGCAGCACAATCCTTTAGAAGATTTGGCGCTTGGAACGACAATACTGCAGTTCATTCGCAAGTATAGAATCTTCATACAGCAGAGAAGCACCGAAGATGAGACAGAAGAGATATCTTTGCAATTTAATGTTCTCACTGAAATTCCGGAATCAATAAATGATGAACAAATCCCGATTTACGCAAGTTTCTTCGATCTCGTGATGTCATATCCAAAGGAGCCAACAGAATCATTCAAAGCTGCGTTGAGCTTTATTGGCAATGAGCAAATTCCACAGAATTTAACAAATTATTTGATCAAGTTGTTGAAAGAGTTTGTTTTCAAGAAATTCAAGATAGACATTGAAAACATAGGCGGAACTTCGCTTGTTGAACAGCTTCTAACGAGTGGACACTCTGATTTAATCATTGTTGCAGGGAAATTGATTTCAATGTTTCCACCGGAAATGACTGAAGAAATGTTAGTGGCAGGACTTCAAGCTTTAATTGCTTTGATTGGACAAGCGGAAGACCCGAGGACGGCAATCATCAATGTTTTGCTCTTTATCGCTGCCGTTGGCAAAGTCCTAACGAATCCAGAAAGCGTGAGTGTTGTTGATTCGTTTATACAAGACACATTATCAACATTTCCTGAAGATGATTATGTTATTGGAAATGTTGCCGCTGTTTTGCCATACCTCAACATACAGACAGGAATAAACGTTCTAGAAATGCTCCTTGGTGCTGGTGGAGGAATGTGGTGGCTCACAGGTGTCTGCAAAACATTGGGAATCTACACTTTCCAAGCAAGTCAACCGAATGCTTTGCAGCAATTAAAACAAATTTTCACCAACCCTGAATGGCAGAGCCAGGCTTTCACTAGTATATTCAATACTGCCAATAGCCTGTTCCAACAGATAACAACAGCAGACTATCATTTTTCAAATACTGATGAAATTGGACAAGCTTTTGGAACATTGTTCTACTGCATGACATATGTGCACAGATATATTCCTCATGAGATGTTTATGTCTTTTATTGACTTCATTGCACAGTTCTGTGTGACTCTTTATGATGTTAACACTATTTTCGACAAAGTTTATTCATTCGTTAATAATTTGGTTGCAAACAAAGCAATCAAATTCGAAGGTTTCGGTCCTTGGCAGATTCTTCCTCAACTTCACTCATTTTTGTTCAATCCAAGCTTCGACATCAACAAGGATGGAACAGTAATTGCTAGAAACTACTTCTCAATGATGGATAACATGTTAAAGCGTTTCTATCAACATGGAACTCAAGTTATATCAGAAATATTTCGACCGTTCCAACTTGACGCAAACTTTGTCACTCAATTCATCGGAGACCTCGAAGGCGATATCAAATATGCAGTGCCACGTCTCCATTCTCATTTAGAAATCATTGTTCTTTACAAATCTTTTATTATTCATCCTGGTTAAGCAATATTTAACCATTTCTCTTTTTATCTTTGTTTGTTTTTCATTTTTTATTATCTTCATTTTTGTTTTCTTGCACCACCCATGAAAGCAATTATTATGGACTTAATAAAGCTATCTTTTGCTACACAATTTCCAATTCTACAATATTTTTAAGAATCAGAAAATGAATTATATATTAAAATTCAACATTTTATAACTTTTATTAATTAAATCAATGTCTTAAATAAAATAAACATGGATTTATTAACAATCATGATAAACAAATAAGTTAATAACAATGTTCGCGGAATACAAAAAATAAAAATTACAAAACAATCTGAATTCCACTCTTCAAGTGTAAATGCGAAATAAAAACTTCAGTAACATTTTCTTTGCCTCCAAGTTGAGCAGCACGTGCTTCACTAAGTGCCGAAGTGAATATTGATGCCTTTCCTATTAATTCTGAAGACATCGAACTGAAACCTGTTGATTCACATTTGATTTTTGCTTTGACTTCTTCTTCACCAAATTCGCGGATCAATGCATAGAAACTGAGCATATAAGCAATTGTATTATGAAATTCTTTGTCAAGTCCAGTATCTTCGATAGTAGTATAAGCAATCCTTGCAAAAATTTCAAATAATTCCTGCGTTAATTCATGTCCGTAAATGAGGAATTTAACTTTCTGTATATCAACAGTTATTGGATAATCTGTTGTCATTTGTTGTGGAAACTCTGCATCAAAGACTAATCTGAACTTCCTGGACATGGTGTAACCAGAGTTCTCTATAATATTTCCGACTAATGAGTCAATGAAAATCATTTGTGATTCCATATTCTCGATAAGATTAATTTGCTTTGTTCTCGCTGCAATTATGATGTTTTTCGTGATGATTTCGCCCCAAGGGAGTTCTTCAATGTAAGAATTCTTACAGCTATCGAGTTTTCCTAAAACATACGAAGGATATTTAACAGCGTCAGAAAATGTCACGTGAATGGATCTGTTTTTCTCGATTAATTCTTGTTGCGATGGATTGAAGAAAACCATTCCACCATAAGGTGAAGCGATCTCCATGAACCTGTCCGTGACCTGCTTTTTGACGTATTGCAGTGGAAAACGCTGCCACGGCGGTTCATTCCTTAATCCATTAAATGTGTGACATCCGATAATTATTTCGCAATTTGGAACACGTGTATCGAACTGCACTTGAGAAAGATATCCGGGCTGGATCCATAAACCTGTTGAATACCATCCCGGGTCAGGAAATGAAAGAGAAATAGTGACTTGCTGACAATCTGAATTCATTGATGCTCCGAGGAATCTGTTCGAGAAATCATACTGCGAAAAGTAATTTAATGGTAAAAGTTGTGCGCATGAGCATATTAATCGAATGAAAATTTGAGATATTTCAGATACTCCGTATTTTCCACCATTTTGTTGAATATAAGACTGTAAAGCTGGTCCAAATGAATCGCAAATATCAATGGCGAAGTTAGTATTGATCGCAGCTGCATATTTAACTTCTTCTGCGATTATTTTTGTGAGTGTTTTAATTGCTTCAATATTATCAGGAGATTTCTGATACAGTGTCTTCAGAACACGAATATGTTCATCCAAATTCGCATCCTGCAAATCATCGAAATTTTGAATTGGATGAATATCTTCAACAGAGTCATCATCAAAGAACGAATGTGGATATTCCAGGAAGCAGATGCCTAATTTCGATATCGTTGGATTGATTTTAATATCAGAATCGTCTACAGCGCAAACAATGAGTCCACCGCCCGCTGCGACGAAATCTATGAGGCCAGGATCTGGATCAATATTGGACTGAACGAGAATGATTGTGTTGTCTGTGTATCTTTCTATTGAATCGCTTATTTCGATTCCAAATCCGAGACCTTCTAAATTTGTCTTTAACTGCTTTCTGTACTTCTCATCCACTTTGTAGAGGCAAAGCATGCGTGTTATTGGCCTCGGACCACCGATCCATCGCAACATTTTTTCAACATACAAAGATTTCAGTGGATTCGAAGGCAAACACGATGTAAGTATTGAAATATGACCAAAGCAGATGACTCTTCCGTTAATGTAACGTGAAATTGCGATTTGTGAGTATTTTAATTCGATATCTTCGATATTTTCAATTTTTATACGCGATGTCAATACAGAAGTTGAAAATAACCCGAAATTGTAGATTGCCTTCATCGGCGATGGATGTGGAATGATCTCAATCGGCTTCAAAAGGATCATTAAATCCATTGTTAGTGTTTGCGTTGGATCTGCTTCAGTAAGATCGGGCTGAATGAGAAAATCCGGCGCGTTGAGGTTCGCTTGGACTTGAAGTTTCACTTTTGATGGGTTATGAGCGCTCGGAGCGAGGCCCATTTTTTAAAATAACAAATTTTTGTCATTTTCCATATTTGACATGTAAAATCATATTGTCATTGTTGTTTTTAATTGAAATTATTTATTTACTACATATTTAAATTCTAATATCATAAAAATCAGAGCAATTATTAAAATGTTAATTGTAAAGTAAATTTTGGCAAAAGTTAAATTCAAATTACAAAATCAAGAAGTAAACAATTCAGTCATGATTCAACTCTTTAATGAACAAGCAAACACAGACAAGAGTTGCACGAAATTCAAGAACAGTTCAATGTTATTCAAGCAGAGAAATCTAATACCAAGGTTGCATCCTTTTCCCTTCTCATTCTTATCTGGTGGCGTCTATTCGATTTGATTATGTTATTATTTTGCATGATTATGTTGGTAATCTTTCAATACTGTAAAATGTCCATTCTTGGTTTAAAAAAAGATTCTGTTGCCATGCATACGACAAGTAGCTTCATTGATGATGTTCTCGCTGTAAAATCTCTTCAAGAGCAGATATTATTATCAATAAGATCAAATTTCATTGAAAAAGACGCATTTTTGTCCACCTCATCCAGAGCATCTATGTATTGGAGGAAATGGGCAAGATACACGTCTTTTTCAATAAAATTTTATCTTGAAATATAGCTGAATGACATAATTCATTATGTATAGAAGGAGTCTTATTTTGCTGCGCTGTAGATGTAATTTTCGTGTTTGTGAGTGCTAGAAGTCGATAACTTATCGAATATAATAATTACCATCAAAAATGATCAATTTCGAGCATAGGCTCTCCAGAACAGTGAGTACCTGGAAAAACTGTGTCTGAAATTGATTATTTTTGATAATTTGAACTAAAGATTAATTATAAATCGCCATATTTGTGGTTTGTTGGCTGTTAATTGTGCTGAAATTGCGGGAAAATCGAAGAACTTGTGAGTTCTTGAACGACAGGCCACAGAGGTATACCTGCATCGACGACCCTCAAAGTATGTGAAAAACTAGGGGAATACACCTTAGCAGATTAAAGTGACGAAAATCAATTGAGAGGGATGCGAGCAAAATCTGATAGATGCAGGAATACAACGACGGCATGTTCGGCTGCTTCTCCGATTGGAAGAGCTGCCTCTTCACATGTTTCTGCCCCGCCTGCCAGAACCAAGTAAACTGGTCTAAAGTCTCTGGAGACGGATTATTCTACTGGCTAATCTGCTGCGAACCAGTTCACCCTGTTTGGGTCCGCAAAGCCGTCCTCAAAAAGAATGGTCTTGACGAGGACCATCTAATGGACTGCCTTTGCACAACATTTTGCGCTGAATGCGTTATTTGCCAAGATGCAAGAGCTCTAAACAGCAATTTGCCAATAATTAACGGCGATACAAGGGTTGACTTATAAAACTTTCTATTTCTATACAAAAAATTGATATCGAAATCATAAATTTACTTTTGAAGACATCTATCTCGTTAAATATCATTACAATTGAATGTGCTGCATGGTGAAATGATTGTTCGCGTTTAATTTTTGCTATTATATACCTGATAAGCAAATATCATTGTTTTTTCATGCATAACAAAGTGATTTAAGTTTTCTGTGGTGTTGAAATAATGAATCTACTGAAGTCATGAACTATTAAACAAGAGATGTTTTCATCTTAAAAAAAAGAGAAAGAGATTATCGATAATAATTCGTTTAATATAAATAGAGGAAGACAAGGAAATAAATTAAGCTGTTTCCATTTTCG